>CM076576.1:807985684-808233037 GCA_034641835.2 Pinus albicaulis
TTCTTTAATATTAAACTCCAAATGAAAATAAAGCTCCAAATTCATATAATCTAGAAAATAATTCTTCTCCAGCTCCCACTAGATAGATGCTCCAATGCCTGAGATTCTTCAGCAGTCAACTGAACAGATGCCCCAACACCCAATGAGCTACAACTCACCCTAGCACCACCCTAGCACCCTATAGAAGAATAAAATAAGAATGCACTCTCATGCTAGGGAAAATGGTCCACTTTACAATGATATATAATGATGTAAAAGAAGAATAAACACTAGACCATAACCCCAACTATGACACAACCACCTAATGATGATCCTAGACCTCCCGACACTGCGTCTTCAATGATACCTTTACAGTGACTATATGCAATGTTGCCCACTTGGATACTTAATGTGATGAAATTCTTGTTGTTGTTCTGCACCTTGGTTTCTGATATTTTCATTCTACTGTCTACTGCACCTTGATTTTCTTTGCTACCCTATAAAGTCTCATCCTTTGCAGCCCTTGACAACACATGATCTAGCTTTTTCTTGCCTTCTAGGAGCTTGATATTGAATCTTGTGTATCTCTGTTATTTCAGATTCCCAATATGTGATTTTTGGTCTTGTAGTATTCCTATGAGTCATCTTTCCAATGCCATAGGTCTTACCTAATTTGGATTCTTCAAGGGAGAGTTATGCCCAATCTCTCACAATTCCCTAATTATGGATTATTTCAGTAGAGCGAATTTGTATGGTGTGCCACGTGTCACTCTTTCTTCATTCAACTCTGAAATTGATAGAGATAAAAATAAATTCCATGCACGATCTTCCACTTTTTACATAATTCCAATAAGATACCCAGAGGGAGAGTTATGATGATTTTACCAAGGTCACTTCTTTGAGATGAATTTCAAGAGCCTGCAAAAACACTGACTTGCACATATTATATCTCCAAAAATGTTTTGCATCTTGATCTAAATTTTTTACAGGAGCGTCTTTAGGGGTTTGGATTCACCTCATAAAAATTTCAGCTTTTGAACATTCGTATAAACAAAATTATATCAAAAATTCCACAATGGCCTGTTTCAGATAGCGAAATCCCTATAGAAGGAGGATATGAGGAACACAATTTATATGAATGCTTAAGTTGAGAGGGGCTTCAACAAGTGAACATGGGAGGGATTTTAGGAGATTAAAAACTATTAATTATGAATTTTAAATTACCCATGCCACAAACCCATGGGGTTTTAGCCCATTAACTAGGGATACAAACTTCAAACATGAATATCTCTCAAACCATGAAGAATTACATGACGTGCCATATATCAATGGAAAAATTTCGACTAGTAGAATCCATAAAAATCATTCTTGACCCAGAATATATTAATTTGGTAGGTAAAAATTCCCATGCAGTATTGGGGTAGCCCCTTGTACTGCTTGGGTTAACATCAATGACAACCATTGATCAATAATCCCCCCCTTTGGCATTGATGGCAACACAAGTACTCCCCCTGTGATCATGACACCTCTTCCTACAACATTCTCTCCCCCTTGACATCAATGGTAAAGGGTAACTCCCCCTGAGACACAACCATCCTGGAGACCTCTATACACTTCCACTCCCCCTTTATATTATGAATAATGAAAATCCATTGAGAACTTTGGAAAATCCCAAGCTTCTGGTGAAGATATTCCAATGCTTCATGACTATTGTAACGATAATCAACACTTCCTACCCACCCTGCATCTGTAAAGGCATGAATAATGAATTTGTTACCCTTGGGATACCACAAGCCATATTCTGTTGTTCCCTTTAGATAATAAATAATTATTTTGATGGCAATAATATGTGATTCTTTTGGTGCTGCTTGGAATCTTGCTACTTGTCCAACTGCTTGCATAACATCTGGCCAGGAGGCTGTTACGTAGAGAAGACTACCAATCATAGATATGTACAACCTTTGATCCACATCCTTAGATGAGTCATCTATGATAAATTTGCAACCTATTACCATCGGAGTAAGGATGGGTTTGCAATATTCCATTTTGAATCTCTTGAGCATTTCATTGATGTACTTAGCTTGACATATAAATATTCCTTTCTCCTGCTGAGATATTTGAAGCCCTAAGAAGTATGTCAGCTCACCAAGTAAATACATCTCGAAATCACTTTACATCTTTATAGCAAACTTCTTACTTAGTCGATCAGCATTGCTACTAAATATTATATCATCCTCTTTAGCTATTACATGTGATTTAGTTGCTTCAACAAGAACATATATGTCGTTTGGAGCTTGAACTACTATAGCCACAATTTCACCATACCTGCCTTTCCCAATTTCACATTTCGTGGAGTTGAATAGAATTGTGTGTCCTTGATCACACATTTGTCCAACACTGAGCAGATTGTGATTCATGTTCTCAATGAATAGAAAATTCTTGGCTAGAGTTTCTTTGCTTTCGAGAGTGATGTTACCTAATCCTATAACAATTGAAGGTCCAGAATTTCCAAAAGACATGGTTCCATCCTTCTTCTCTTTTAAAGATACATATTTATTTCTATCTCCAGTCATATGCGTTGAGAAACCGATATCAACATACCCCACATATTTGTTTTTTTGAACCTTGAGAGTGAGAGCACAATTATCAGTCTTCTTCTTCTTGCATGTTCATTCATTCTGTGGCTCCAAAGATACTTCTGGAGGATTTCCAAGTTTGAAATCTCTGGCTATATGTCCAAAATTTTGACATTTGTAACATTCAATATAGTCTCTTAAATGTTGAAATCTATTGATGTTTCGTTGAGCCCCGGGAGGTTGATATTTGACAAACTCCTAGAATTACATTCATTCCTAGATGGAAATATTCGTTGAGGAATTTCCTTCCAAGGCTGTTCTTGCGAATCTTGTCCAATGAAATCTACATGCATGTCAGATCTCATAGGTTCATTATATTTTGTTGTATAAGGTCCTGCTTCTTCTTCTTCTTTGTAACCGATGCCAATTTTGTTGTTTTAAGATCGTTGATCGTTGATGAGTTCTTCCAATGCCCTTGAGCTGTTGACATAGTTTTGGATAGTTTTTCCTTTCTTCACTTCCTTACACAACGAGACTAATTTCGCTTCTAATTGTTCCCTTTCTTTGTTTCTTTCTTCTAGTTTATTTTTAAGTGTCTCTTCAATGCATTTGTGTTCTTCAAATTCAAAGTTTAGACCTTGAACTTGTTCTTCAAGAGTATTGGAACGGATATTCTCTGCCTTGAGCTCTTTTATAAGCTTGATTGCTTCCTTAGAAAATTATTCTATGGTCAATCCCTCTTCTTCATTGTTTGATACCTCTTGTTTATTGTGCTTGGCCATAAAAAATACTCTCTCATTTGCTTCTTCTTCGCTGTCATTGTCTTGATCAGATGATGAGCTATCTTCTTTACAAATAAGGTTCCTTTTGGATCCTTTCTTGTTGAATTTCTTAAATCCTTTCTTTCCTTTTGATTTTCCATCACCTTTGTTCAAACATTTTGCTGCGAAATTCCCAACCTCACCATAGCCAAAACATATCAATGGAAGTTTACCTTTGAATTTTCTCTTACCAATTTTTAGTTTTCTCGTAAAGTAAGCATATTTCTCATTTGAAAGACCTTCTCCATCAGTGCCCTTTTCTTCACACTTGTAGGTGCATGTCTTTTCAATTGAATAATGTTTGTCCTTATTGGTTTTCTTAGATGCAAAAAACACAGATTCTAGATGCAAAGTACCCTCTTCTTCATCAAGTCTCATTTCATATGCTATGATAACTCCATGTAATTCCTCTTTGCTGAGTTTGTCCAGATTTTCACTATATTCTGAGACTGATACATTTAGTTTGAATCTTCTTGGTAACATTCTAATAATATTTTTTATAATATTCTTCTCATTAACTGGCTCTCCCAATCCTTCTAGAGTATTGGTTATTTTATCAACGTATTGGAAGTATGCAGCAATGTTGCAATCTTCTTTCATCCTGAGTTTCTTAAATTTTTCTCTATAGATTTGAAGCTTTTCTTCTTTGACATTTGAGTCACCTGCATATATATTCCCAAGTTTGTCCCACACATTTTTGGAAATTTTACAACCCAGTACCTTATGTTAATTAGATTCAATAAGTCCACTGATAATAATATTCTTTGCTTCTGCATCATTTACCAAATTCTTCTTACCTTTTTCATCCACGGTTGATGTAAATCCATTTTGAATAGTGTCCCATACTTCGTAACCTTGCACCAAGAGATAGACCACCATTCTTCCTTTCCAGAGTGCATAACTATTTTCATTGAATAGAGATACACCATTCTTGGTATGCTCCATGACCTCCTTCCAGTTGTTAAACTGTTATTGAAGGAACCAAGCTCCAATACCAATTGTTGGAAATATTGATATGGGGGGTGAATCAATATTCCTTTCGATTAGAGCATTACTTAATCTTCAATTATTATCAGTGTTTGTACAATGATATCAGTAAAGAAAAGAAACAAAAATGCAAACCATTTTTAAGTCGGAAACCCACTCTAGGAAAAAAACCACCTAATGATTTTCTAATAATTCTTTAATATTCAACACCAATTGAAAATAAAGCTCCAGCTTCCTAGAATCTAGAAAAGCATTCTTCTACAACTCCCACTGGATGGATGCTCCAATGCCTAAGATTCTTCAGTAGTCAACTGAATGGATGCCCAACACCCAATGAGCTACAACTCACACTAACACCACCCTACCATCCTATAGAAGAATAAAAGAAGAATGGACTCTCGTACCAGGGAAAATGGTCCACTTTACAATGATATAGAACGATGTAGAAGAAGAAAAACTAGACTATAACCCCAACTATGACACAACCACCTAATGATGATCCCAGACCTCCCGAAACTTCCTCTTCAACTCTTGGCAGATAGACACTAGTACTATTTTTACAATAATGTATTTGAATGACTTAGTACAATGATACATTTATAGTGACTGTATGCAGTGCTGCCCACTTGAAGACTTCATGTGCTGAAATTATTGCTATTGTTCTGCACCTTGGTTGATTCTCTTGTCATGCTACCCCCTACTACACCTTGTCTTGCTTTGATGCCCTTGAAATTCTGGTCCTTTGCAGCCCTTGTCAACACATGATATAGCTTTTTCTAGCCTTCTAGGAGCTCGATATTGAATCTTGTGTATCTCTATTATTTCGGATTTCCAATATGTGATTTTCGGTCCAATAATAGTCCTATAAGTCATGTTTCCAATTCCATAGTTCTAACCCAATTTGGATTCCTCAAGGGAGAGTTATTACCAATCTCTCACAATTCCCTACTTATGGACGGTTCAAGTAGCGAAAAATAGTACGACATTCCACATGTCATTGTTTCTTCATTTGGCTCTAAAATTGATAGATGGAAAACCAAATTCAGTGCACTATCTAACACTTTTTATAGAATTCCAATCCGATACTCAGAGAGAGATTTATGGCGATTTTCCCAAGGTCACTTCTTTAAGATGAATTTCAAGAGCCTGCAAACAGACTGGATTCCACAGATCATATCTCTAAATATATTTCGTACCTTCATCTGAAAGTTTTACAGGAGCTTCCTGAGGGTTTTGGATTCACCTCATAAAACATTCAGCTTCCGAACCTTCATAGAAAACAATTTAGAGAGAAAATTCCATGATGACCTGTTTCAGATAACGAGATCCCTACATAGGGAGGATATGAGGATCAAAATTTGTATAAATTCTTAGGTTGAGAGGAGCTTCAACAAGTGAATGTGGGACGGATTTTAGGATCTTAAAAAATATTAATTATGACTTTTCAAAGACCCATGCCAGAACCCCATGGACTTTTACCCCAGTAACTGGGGGTACAAACTTCAAACATGAATATCTCTAAAACCGTGAAGAATTACGTGGCATGCCATATATAAATGGAAACATATCGACAAGTAAAAACCATCAAAATAATTCTTGACCCAGAATATATTATTTTTTTAGGTCAAAATTCCCATGCAATATTGGGGTAGCCCCTGGTGCTTCTTGGGTTGACATCAATGACAATCATTCGTCAACACAATGGTGTTACAAAATATATAATTTGCAATAATATTTTGGTATCTCATTCCCCTTACAAGCACATGAGCCACACAAATCACTGCCACAGGGTTAAAGCCCGTCAGTCCCGTGGAGGCTCCACCCATTCAGGAAATGTTTGAAAACATCCCTGTAAAGGAAATTCCCATTGAAAAATCGATGGTTACGACTAAGAAAACCGAGCGAAGAGAAAAGAAGCTGGAAACTCTCGCCACACAATGAGAATCACCAGTTTGAGCTATATACGATGTAGTAGGAAACCCTACCCATATATTCCCAAAGCTAGATGAACTAAAATTGCTCCTCGGCTATGAGGTAGACATCGCGACACCATGTTCCTGTAAAAAGGAACCTGCCACAAAAGGTAAAGGAAAATAATTACGTACTAATCCCGCATGTGCTATCTGTAGCATTTATGGGCATTATACCCATCATTGCCCAAAAATCTCGTGATATAGGGATTCCTTTCACGCCATCGAGCGATCCTATCAAGAGGATCCCTCCACGCATTCATTTGGAGATTAACCTTGTATTGTCTTGTACCTACATGAGGAATGAAGGTCACCTGAAAGGTTCCTCACAAGGCCCCCTCCCCGAATCAAGATTTGCATACTCTGTGATGAGCTTGATAATTTCATTATTTATTTCCTAGCTTTGGAAATGTTCCAATGATGGTATCCAGTTCATATAGTATATCGCGACAACATGGACATCTAGTATTCATGTCAGATATGTGGTGACAAGCACACAATGCGGTGTTGTCACTAAAAACCTAGATTCTATGCAGCACTAGCCTGCATGCAATCAACGACAGTCTGCCTCTCCTAAGAAGATGGCACAAACTCAGAATCCATGAATAACTCGACAACTCAAGAAGATGTGACAAGTAGATCTATCTTATTCTTCTCAGCTGAAAAAAAACCAATTAGGGAACCCCTAGTTACCCCCAACTGCTCTCTGTAGAGAAGACCAACATGTTCATTATGTAAAGCACCCAATCACATGGTCACCACTTGCCGTGATTTAGTAGCGTTACAACACTGGTACCTTGCTATACCACAAAATCAGCATGACGGGACTGCCATATCTAGGCTATGTTTCCCAGTATGTCAGGGCAATCACTCTGGACAACATTGTACCTATATTCCATGATTTCATCCCCTCATTGATATGATTCATACAACAGAGAAGAAACGGGATGAGCTCCTCAAACGATATATAAAGTACATCACCCCTAGACCAGCAGCCCCACACCCACATCAACATAATGGGAAAATCGGGATGGCACACTAATCAAGCATGACCCAAGCCAAACTGGGGATAACATGAGGAATATGCCACCTGAATGACCACTGGGTCAATCAATGAAAAGAACTAAACCTCCTCGCAAGTAGTTTCTCTACACTCTCTTCTCGCCCACAGAGACTTCTCTCTAACAAAGAGAAGATCATGCATATCTATTGCCATATTTCTTTCACACTTTCACCATACAATTAAATGGGAGCATGTCCCCAAGATCAGAGCAGAAAGACAAGTGTTAGTTCTACACTCCCCCAATGAGCTAGACACACCTAAGCCAACGACACGGAAATGGGAGTAGAAGAACTCCTCTTCTACAACAGATCATTTCCAAGCATCCACATCTCGAATGAAGAGTAGTGTCGGTTCCCACACAATCTACTCCGTTGGAAAAATGGTACCATGCACCATCTGCACTAGCCAGAATCACAAACAAGATGGATTCCTGTTAATGGAAACATTCAAGCACCTCTGCACCAAGCACAATTTCCACCAACAAGAAACTGACTACCCTAACAGGGGACCCAACCTGTCAGTTACGTAAACTCCCATCACGAATATTTTTCTCCCACCAAACGCTGACGATACAATACACCATATATGATTCATATCCTCATGTATCAGAACTATGACCCAAGCTGTCTGCTCATCTGCCATAAGTTTCGAGTCAACTGTAACTACGAGAGTATCTGTACCTACAATAGTGAAGACCCAATCTGTCTACACTGTGTCGATTGCATCTGGATCCACCACATCAACGATGGAATCCTTCTCGTGTCTCTCAACCAGCTACGTGAGGATTGAACCTATTCAACAGAAACTTTCTTGGGATCAATCCCCCTTAGGATCCCTATTTCATTAATATTAGGACATCTTAGAGGTAATGATAGATCCAAATTATCCATGGAATGCAATGCATCACCGTACATTTTTTATCCCCAAGCACATGTTCAGTTCTGACAAGACAAAAGAACAAGAGATCTATACGATTGAATCAAAATATTTCCTACCATCAGGAAAAGTTGATTGGTTCAAAAATCCCATCCCAACGCCTGATGCGTTCGAGGAAGGAAATATGTCAAACATCTCACCTACCATCAAGGTGACCATATCCCAAAATCCTGGAAAGGTCGAATAAATCTCACTGGGGGCAACATGCTCTCCAAAAGAAATAACCTCTTATACCTAACTGCTACAAGTGTATCGAGATATCATCACATGGGGCTACCCCGAAATGCCTAGGCTGATTCCCACTATCGTAGAGCACCATATTGACACTTGGCCTAACATACCTCCAGTGTGCCAGAAACAACGTCAATTGCACCCATAAAAGGTAGAAGCAAGAAAATGAGAAATCCATCAGCTTCACAAAGTTGGGTTTATCTACCCCATTGCCTATACATCTTGGGTTTCAAACCTTGTTCTCATCATGAAAAAACATGGCACCATAAGTGCTTTTACTGATTTTCGGGATTTAAACAAATATTTCCCCAAAGAAAACTATCCCACTCCATTAATTGCCAAGGTCATCGATGCTTGTGCAGGACACGAGGCTCTATCCTTCATGGATGGATTCTCTAGGTACAACAAAATTCAAATCCTCCACACAGACCGGTACAAATCCGTGTTCACCTCCCCATATGGCACATTCTCATACAAGGTAATTCCATTTCGTCTCAAAAAGGCTGGAGCCACCTTTTAAAGGGCCATGAACTATATATTTCATGATTTGGCACACCTTATCCTCGCTTACTTGAATGACTTGACCGTCCACTCCAAGAAGAACTCAGACCATCTGGAGGATCGACGATTGGTATTTCAATGATGTCGCCAATACAACCTACACTTGAACCTCCTCAAGTGTGTCTTCTACGTCATCATAGGTAGACTGTGAGGTTATATCGTTTCTCATCAAGGGATTTATGTGGACCCCCTCAAGGTCAGGTCCTGCAAGGAAAGGAAAATTTTCTGAGACGCTTCGTCCCATATTATGCCACTTGTGCTCAAGGGTTCTTGTGCCTCGTTCACCAAGACATCCCATTAAAATGGGATGATCATGCCCAACAAGCGTTAGATGCGCTGAAAGAATCTTTATCTTCAACACCATTCATTGGTCCCCTAGACTGTGAAAAATATTATATCATGTATCTATCAGCTTCTGAGTCCACGTTGGCCGGATTTTTGATCTAGGAAGGCCCAGATGTGAAGGAGAACATATTATATTACATCATGAAAACCTTATCGGGCCCAGCATTAATATATGATCCTGAAGAAAAGACTTCCTTAGCATTAATACATGGATTCCAAGAGCTTCGCCACTACATCATCTTAAAAACCACTACGGTTATCGCAGATATTAACCCCATCAAATACCTGTTCAAACGCCGTACAATGAACCATAAGTACGCCCACTGGATTTTAATTCTCCAATAATATGACTTACAGCTTCGCTCCCCTAAAATTAAAAAGGTGCTTACCTTAGTAGAATTCATTACGGACCTCCCAAGGGATAGCAAGGATCACTAGTAAACGATTCGCTACCAGATGATCTTCTCTCCTTCATAGCAACCGACGACCCTTGGTATGGAGACATTATCCTCTTCCTGTGAACTCAACAGTTTAGACCCCATCCCACTCGAGATGATTGTTGAAGGATACACCAACAACCCCCTCAATATCTACTCATAGGAGATGTCTTGTATCGACGAGGCATCGACACCATTTTATTTTGATTCCTCACTCATGACCAAGTGAAACAAGCACTTAATCAGTGACATGGAGGTGCTTACGACAAACACCTATCTGGAATGGCCACTGCCCAAAAAGTCCTACGGGAACGATATTTTTTTCCCTCCCTATTTCGGGATTGCATTACAACATTTAGGAGATCCGAGAAATGCCAACGCTTTACCCATAAAGCAAGAGCCTATCAACCCACCCCAACTCCTTTGCAACCTATCACCCCCCCCCCCCCCCCAACTCCTTTGCAACCTATCACCGTCACCAATTTGTAAATGGGGAATTTACTTCATGACTTGCAACCCCGCATCATCGGGAAACCATAAATATATCATATTGCCTATCGATTATTTCACCAAGTGGGTAGAGGCCATGCCCACATAAGACAACAACACAGAAAAAACCGCTTGATTCCTTTTTAACCAAGTGATTGCCCAGTTTAGCATTCCTAAAGAGTTAGTCTCCGACCATGGAAAACACTTTGAGAATGAAATTTTCCAGGGGCTATCTCACCACCTACGAGTCACCCATGAATTTGATTCAGCATATGACACCCAATCTAACGGACAGGTAGAAGTTGTAAAAAAAGTACTCAAAGCAATTTTACAATGCATGGTGAATAACCATAAAACCAGTTGGCACCATATGATATTCTCTGCCCTGTGGGCATACCACATAGTTGTGAAGACATCCACTTGTTTCACTCCCTTCCACTTCGTATTTAGGGTCGAAGCCATGATTTTCATACAATGTGAGATTCTGAACTTGCATGCTGCCATCGAACTCCTCGATGATACCCAACATCTCAAACGATGCCTTGTACAACTAGAGTTTGTCGACGAAAGCTGATGATAGTCGCTGCAACACCATGATGCCCATAAGAAAAGGGTAAAAGCATCATTCGACCACCACATCAACCCTCACTCATTCACTGAGGGAGAAATATTCCTTTGCTATGTTGTCGCAAAATAAGCCCTAGGGCCAGGAAAGTTTGAAACATTGGGGAAAGGACACTACATCGTAAGACATTGCCTCCACCAGGGGACATACATCTTGATGGAACCAGAAGGGAAATGTGTCAAAAACCCCGTCAACGGCCATTACCTCAAGAATTTCTACCTGTAAGGGCCACGAAGGCCTTACCCTAGAGTTAACGTACACAAACCCAACCACATTAAATTTTTGACCAAAATATTTGTTACAAAACACACTCGAGTGCTGCAATTGATTACCAACATGAATCTTACTTCAGATTTGTTGATCGAGCATCGAGATGGTCTCAAAGTTTAGAACCAGCAACCTTGGTTTTCTATCACCCTGACCAATCACCACTCTACACAAATGGTGTGTGTATTGATCCAAAAACAAACAATCAACTAGAATATGACGTTGTCATCAGATTTATGTGTGACACCCTCCATCAGGGCATATGACATACGCATGTCTACCTCGATTCCCAGTTAGTATTGTCGCAGTTAAACCGAACATTTGAGATAAGAGATTCAAATCTATTTAGAAAATGTTTGCGTGTAAAAATATTAACCAGAAAATTTGACTACATTACATTTACACATGTACCAAGGAGTCAAAACCAAACCGCTGAACGCATAGCTAAAAATATTCTAAATTTGAATGCATCTCGAATAAACCATCATACACAAAAAACAAAAAACATAGACACCCATCAACATAACATAATCCATAAGCAGAAACAGGGGGCATAACATGTAGAGCCGTAAAAAATATTTCTCATATCTATATCATAGTGTATGTGTCTGAGTACAAAAATAGTGTCTCTGACCCATTGGTCAGCCCAAAAAGATACACAAAAAATTTTCAAAAGTAGGGGAAGCATCCTCATAATGGGTTCTTTCCCTATGTACCAAAACACTCTAGGGCGGTGCTCCCCTAGGTGGGGCACCTCGACCAACTACCACTCCCTGTACCACTACTGGAGTCGTCATAAAAACTGAGGCTACCACCCAACGTAAAAAAAGCTGATAGTCCCTCTCCCAGGCCATCAATGTCTTCTACCACACCTCCTCGAGGTCTTCTATAAAGCCTCAAGAAGGCATCCCCTCGGTCAAGTTGTCCTCTCGATCCCAGCCATTCTCTAGAACTGACACCCACGTTTTCATCTCAACAATGCGAGCCTCCGTCGCATCACCACATGACATCTCCACATCGGCATAAGCTCACTCAGCAGCAGTCGACCTGCTACCCACCCACCGAAGGGCAAGCGCCCCCACCAAGTCCACCACCCTCCCAGCCCCCAATGACCTCCCCGAGGTCTCCGAATAGGACCGTGGCCAACCAATCGAGCCACGAGGTGACCAACCTCGCCAACATCTGCAAGAGTAACCAAACTGTGTCAGTGTCACCATCAAAACACATAAAAACATATATACTCAAATCAATGCAGAACACATAAAAACATAACTGCTGGCCCCCAAAAATATCCACTAGGGAGACCCATCTCTTGATCCCCTCAAAAGTCCATCCTTGCATATGGGAATGGCAAAAACATTTGGGGGTTGGCCTCAAACCAGGCCTCCATCATGGAGTTCCAATAATGACCCACCATACCCCCACCTATTTACGACATCACACAAGCCCACCTCCTCATGCGAGGCTCCTATGGCCCTCTAGTAGGCACCATAATCACCGGTCTCAATAGCACCACCCTCTCCTACATGATGCTGCATAGAATACTGGCATACACAAACAGCTTTGATCCATTACAGATCTTGTAAAGTTGTTACACCATCCTGTCATAGTCGAAGTGGGAAAAATCAAAAAAGTGTTCGACCCTCAGCCAACGCAAGACTCCACCCTGTGGGCTCGATACCCGATGTGGAGCTGACAACCCTGAAACTTGCTCAATACCCACCAAAGCACACCGCTCAGCCAAGTTTGTCATCGAGGAAAGGGTTATCCACCCCTCCGTAAGGGGCACCCCGCCACAATGACTCGCCTAGAACCTCTAAAAATCTACCTTCCTAGAAGGGAGTGGATACTGCAACGCCTCACCCTGAGCAGGTAGCCCAGTCACAAAATATATATTCATCTTGGGACAGATAGCAATTTTAGTCCCATGCATCATAAACATGTTGCACCGCCTATTCCAATTCTCAATAAAGTAACACAAAAGTTAGTCCTCTGACCGAAGAAGCTCATTGTCCACAAACTTGAGGAGCCCCCATTGCACCAGTTGTTGGCACACCAGACCATCAATGGCTAGTTCAGTGCAGAGCTTCAGCTAATCCCACTCCCTCCACAACATCCTGTCAGCCAAACAAGAACCCATCAGCAACATAAAAACATCAAAAAATTGGCAAAATATCCAAAAATTTGGACAAAAAACTACCTCAACCTTTTGCATGACTATCCCTCAGACATGCGCATAAAGGTGTACCTGTATTTCTCACAGGCATGCAAAATATGCACCAAATGATGAAAAAAGCATGCCTAAGGTGCACAAAACTCTAAAAATCATGCAGAAGGCGCGCTCTTACCCTAATTGTCGACACAATCTAGGGTAAAAATGGCTCAGAATCTATAGAAACTAGTTTTGTAGGGACCCGGGCACCCACAGACTAAAAAAAATAAAGTGCAAGACATCATGGAGGCTACCTGGGCATGATATCGTTAATCCCTGGTGCTCAGGCTAACCCCAATGTTAACAACTTCTCCACAGATGCCTCTAACCTCTCAAAAAATCAACAAGCACAAATGAATTGAATTAGGGATATATTCACCTATATATCGCCCTTTTAAAAAACGTGGGAGGACCATAATGAGAGCTCATAAATTACATTCTCTGAACCGAAAGCAGCAGTGTGATCAGCACTTCATAATGAATAGAGGCGATGCCACACATTCGCAGTCCTGGAAAAAAATATTTTTTTAGTGTCGGCAGGTATGCACTCTCTCATCTTATTTTTTAAAGCTCATATCTTTCAATAATATTTGATAAAGAAGATGCTTTAAGTTGAGGTAGTTGTTTTTGCAAGAAATCATGCAAACCATCCATAACTCCATCCACTGAAATTTCTAAGAGAGGGTATCATTCTACCGCTAGAATGATAGAGTCCCAGAAAACTCTGCATATCTTGGCATCATTACTCCATGAGAAATTAACCATAGGTTCCACACATCTAACCGTGTTTATCATCACCTTGCACTGCACATGATAAGCATCCTCATTTTTCAGTAGAGCCTCCCCCCTTCCATGGTGCTCATCACCCAAAGTATACCATATATCACAAAAAGAGACGCCATGGGTATACCACTATAGTCTGGGAAGCACCTCATCCTTTAATATTCCCAAATTGGAAATGCAACAATGCAATGCAGAATGACAGGAAAATAACACAAATCATCTTTTATAAAGCAGGAGGCCAATATGGAGACCTTTCATTTGTTAATACGACAACAAAATGTATGTAAAAAGTGGCCCATAAGATGCATAAAAAGAAATACAGGCCTCTAATGAAAGAAATCCCTCCAAATGAGGAATTGCAACCATATATTAAGACTGGAAATCCTTACATAATTATTTTATTGGGTCTACAACATCTATAGATTACACATCAGATCTAGAGAAATTAAGTGTATAAAAAGTTAGATCTATAACAGATCGATGCACTTTAGAAGCTCCTCTAATGAGCTCCATTGGGGTTTTTAGCAAAACACCATGTACAAGTTGTAGATATGAGATCTAAGACTGCATATCTATTGAAATATTCAGATATGGAAAGTGGATCTGATCTGATATGAACAGAAAAATGACTTCCTCCAATAGATCTCCAAAGTGAAGGGAATATCCCCAACAATAGGAAAACCACTCTCCAAATGGTGTGCTGAAACACCCTGCAACTGCACCGACAGGAATAGCATAGATCTAGATCTGTAGATTACACATCATATCTAGAGAAAGTAAGTGTATAAAAAGTTAGATCTATACTAGATCCATACACTTTACAAGCTCCTCTAATGAAACCCCTTGGGGTTTTTAGCAAAACACCATGTACAAGTTGTAGATATGAGATCTAAGATTGCAGATCTACTAAAATATTCAGATCTATAAAGTGGATCCAATCTGATATGAACAGAAAAATGACTTCCTTCGATAGATCTCCAAAGTGAATGACATATCCCCAACAATAGGAAAATCACTCTCCAAATGGTGTGCTGAAACACCCTGCAACTGCACCTACAGGAATAACATAGATTGGGATCTATATTGCATTGTAGGGATCAAAATGGGGTTGGACTCATGCCAAGATCTGAAACTGATCCTCAATGTCTTCAATACAGTCCTCCCAATGAAGTAGGAACCTCCTCCACTGAAAAGAAGCACTGAAATGGACTAGAGCTGAAAGATCTAATCTCCACTTGCTCTAGATTGCAAAAAAAACCAAACCCTGAATAGGATCTAGGTTGTATTTGAAAGAATAAGCTTGGCCCCAAGCTATATAGTGGAAAATGAAATACAAACTCTCCCAAGAGCTACTCAATGGGAAGAGGTGGGATTCCAGACCAAGAACACCCAATGCTAAACAACATTCAATCTCAGCTAAACAACAAGAGAAAGATATATGTGTAAAAAGACAATATATTCAGAAAATATGCTAAACATCAACCCTCTAATGTTTCCATCCCCTTCCTTTTATAAGAAAAGATTTTTCAAACCCTAAACCACTTCCAATGAGATCACTTCTTTCAGACCAAGCATCCCCATCTAAAACTGCATTGTGCCTCATTGATGGCCACTCCTCCATGACAACGCTATAGATCTGGTTAAGGTTGACCCAGTCAAAATGTTTTAGCCCCTATGCACACCTTAGGGTGCTTTATTAAGCTAAAAATATGATCCAGTTTCACATGAGAAGTGGTTTTATTCACAATAAAGAGTTTTATGGGTCTCCCCACCCACTTGTTCACCTATCTATGTGAGAAAAAAAGATTTTAATATTCTCATTAGTTGTAGGCTAATTTAGGAATATTACAGTCCTCCCCTCCAAAATGTTTCTTGTCCTTAAGCAACTACAAGGACATGGAAAAATCTCCAATGGATATGTCTCCTCCCAAAAAAATATACAAGTTTTCCTTTGGTGAATAAACCAAATAGCTTCCATCATGAAGAAGTGGGAGATATATATAAATAGTTATATGTTTTGCATTTCTCTTCTTAAGGCATGTGAGATGATAAATGTTGGGTGCTCCAACCCCAATGAGAAACTCCAATCTCCTTGCTATCATCCAAATGAAATGAATCACCTTCTAGGTTTGTAATTCATAGAAAATCTCCCCCAAATGCTCATGACAGGCATGTTCCAAGAGTTCCAAACATTCATATGGTCCAACTCATAAAGAAACAAGTGATCTACTGTAGTGGCCATATTATCTCCCATGCTCCCCTTAAAGCATGAAACATAAAAGGTGTGGGAAATTTCATTCCCCATGGACACATCCAACCAATGTGCCTTCCCTCCAATCATGTTCCCGAAAAAGATAAGAACATCTTCAACATATGGAATCATAATGAATGTCATGATACCTACCATGTGTAGTAAAGGAGAAGGAAAATGGTGCCTAATGTACAACCAACGTAGTTTTTCTCCTAACTGCCATAAAATATGATAGAACAAGTGTCTCTCCCACCACTTGTTTATTGTCCCATTCTCCTCACAAACTTGGAGAAGGTGTATAATGTTTGGTGTCAATGAAGCACACCATAAAGAATGCATCATCTCCCCAAAATCTCCTATGGAGTGATCAACATCATCATTCTTCATGGCTCCAAGTAGCCCATGAAGCGAGTAAGAAAGACTGCCCCCTCTTGGAGAAATTCCCCACACATGTGTGGTAAGAAAATGCAAGTATATAGTATATATATCATGATGTTCAAAAATACAATCCTTACCATACACTTCGTTTAAATCAATGAGGCAGATCATGGATTAGCTCCCTTTCACACCCCATGAGTAAGGAGGTGGTGATGATAACTCTTTCCCAGAGTTGTGTTTCTCCTCATCCTCCATACAATCCATGCACTTCCACATATGATAGTGCATCTCCTCTTTGAATTCTTCCCACATGAATCCCTCCAAAATAATATGGTATGTTCTAATGAAACCAGTGGGATTGGAAAGCAAGATATAATAGGCTGCATATAGTAGTTTATCTTTGAGTTTTGAGTCTCTAGTAAAATAGATCTAATTATCAAAATAAATAACTCCCTCAACTACTCTATACCTCCTATCTTCCATTTTCCCATCAAGAACCTTACATGTGAAGAGGTTCTTGGAATATTCTACCAAGAGTTGGGACTCCCAATATGGATGTACGATTCCCAATAATGACAATGCAATAGAATTATGAATTGATGCTCTTGTCATATCATGGCTCTCCTCTTTGACATGCTCAATTCCAAAGTCACATGTTGGAGTACTTTCACCCCATATTTTCTGCTCCTCTTGGAGCTGATATTTCCCGAGACAGGGTTGAAGTACATGGAAGTCAACCTCCTCTTGAAAGGTCTCCTTCTTTCGAAAATTCCATAGTTTTTCCCATGCATGCAAGAGTGTTAATAAACCCTTGTCATATTCAAAAATATTCCTTATGTGTAAGAGTATCATTTTCTGCTCCAAAGTTATGGAGTGGCCATTTGACATCATGCGTATGTCATCATAGATTTCTGAATCATCCTTTTTCAGCGCAAATAGTGGAGTGGGAGATAGCAATGTCCATATCAGAAAATTGCTCACCCCTCATTGGAACCCATCAATGGTTCTCAACGTTGTGATAGCTTCTCCCAAGGCTCCTTCCTTAGCCAAATATGTCAATGTTGCATTAAGTTTAGATAATAATTTATTCATCTTGCAATCATGGCCCCCCCTGGTGGAATGCCTCCATGAAAATAGACATCAAAATCTGAAGTAGAATGTATAAATGAATGGACTGATTTTTCCCTCCCTTTTCTGAATAATCAGTCTCCTTCTTCTAAATATAAAACCCTTGAAACAAACAAGAGTGTATGCTCCTCATCCTTGGATTTTTATCCACCTTTTATTCTCCTCCTCTAATCAAGGTGTTGCTACCCATGACTACTGTCACATGATGCTCCTTGGGAACATTTTGCAAAGATGCAAAAGCTCCACCTCTTGAAGAAATAACTTCATGCCCATCCCCATGTGGTGATGGTTCTTCTTCTGATGTGACATCACTATTTTTGCCCTCTTTCTCTTTCTCATCATCAATATTTGAGAATACCTCATCAACAATGAGAGACCTTAGATCTTGGTCTTCCCTTGAAAGAGGAATCCCCATGTCTTTATTTTGAGAAGAAATATCTTCATGCAATTGGGATCTTTCCCTTGGAAAGGTATCATACAAGTTTCCATACCCCTCAATAGCTTTCTGAAATGGAGTTCATATAAAATATCTTTCCAACTCATGCAAGGGTTTTGAATGTTCATGCTTTGATAGCTCAATCAAAGATGTTTCAATTTTTTTTACATAAAATCTCTTCACTAATATCTTAGTGAATATTTCATAGGTAGATATATTTGAATTTATTAATGAAAAGGATTCAAATAACCACCAAGCATAAGCTTTACCTTTATGATGTAGCACTGCTATCCTAAGGGCTTCCTTTTCTGAAACTTGATGTAGATGCAAATATGAGTCTAGCTGATCTATCCAATCCTTGGTTGTGCATGTGCAGGATCCATCAAAATTTGGCAGAAAGAATCTACCTCTCCTACTTCTATCATGTTTTTTGGTCCTTATTTCATCCTCAAGATTGAAAAATTTTTGGAAGTTCAAGTGCTCCTTGAATCTCCAAGATTGAGATTCATACTCCTAAAGATAATCACTCAAAGTCTCCTCCTTTGGTGCATCTTCTTCTTCAATATTTCTTGCAATAAATCTGGGAAAGTATAACGTTGTAGATATGATTCTGTGGCTAATTGATCACATACATAATATGAAGAAATGGGGCTTCCTTCATGTGAAAATCTTCTTGAGGTATCTTCATGTCTTTCCCTCCTCATTCTCTTGATTTCTATTTTAAGCTCATGCATAGTTTGCAGAAAAAGTCCTGAGAAATCCTTACATTTTATTCCTCCAAATAAAGGGGTTTTACCCTTGTCTTCTTGCTCATCAGTATAATAAAATATTTTTTCTTCTCCTTTTATACCTCCTCTCTCTATCAATAACAGAATCTCCTTCTTCGAAAGACATATTATCTTTAGAATGCACAGGTTGTGTCAAGATGATGCTCTGATATTACTATAATATTCCGAAATGGGAAATGTAGCAATACAATGCAAAATGACAAGAAAATAATTCGCATCATATTTTATAAAGGAGGCCAATATGGAGACATTTGATTTGTTAATATAGCAGAAAAATGTATGTAAAAAGTGGCCCATAAGATGCATAACAACAATTACAAGACTCCAATGAAATAAATCCCTCAAAATGAGGTGCTGCATGAAAATGCATTGTAGGGATAAAAATGAGGTTGGCCTTCTGCTAAGATCTGAAAATGATGCTCAATGTCTTCAATACAGTCCTCCAAATGAAGTAGAAATTGCCTCCACTGAAAAGAAGCACTAAAATGGACTTGATCTGATGCTCTGATACCATTGCAATATGATGCTCTGATACCATTGTAATATTCCCAAATGGGAAATGTAACAATACAATGCAGAATGATAGGAAAATAATGCAAATCATCATTTATAAACAAGGAGGCCAATATGGAGACCTTTCATTTGTTAATATAGCCGCAAAATTTATGTAAAAAGTGGCCCATAAGATGCATAACAAGAAATACAAGCCTCCAATGAAAGAAATCCATCAAAATAAGGTGCTGCAACCATATATTAAAACTGGAAAATCCTTACAAAGTTATTTTATTAGGCCTGCAACAAATTTATATTAAACATTAGATATAGAGAATGTAAGTGTATAAAAAGTTAGATCTATATCAGATCCATGCACTTTACAAGATCCTCTAATGAAATCCCTTGGGGATTTCAGCGAAACACCATGTACAAGTTGTAGATCTAAGATATAAGACTGTAGATCTACTGAAATATTCATATCTCAAAATTGGATCTGATCTGCTATGAACAGAAAAATGACCTCCTCCAATAGATCTCCAAAGTAAAGGGAAAATCCCCAACACTAGGAAAATCACTCTCCAAATGGTGTGCTGAAACACCCTACAACTGCACCTACACGAATAATGAAAATATGGATCTATACTACATTGTAGGGATAAAAATGAGGCTGGCCTCATGCCAAGATCTGAAAATGATGCTCAATGTCTTCAATACAGTCCTCCCAATGAAGTAGAAATTTCCTCCATTGAAAAGAAGCACTGAAATGGAATATATATGAAAGATCTAATCTCCACTATCTACAGCTTGCAAAAATAACCAAACCCTCAATAGGATCTGCGCTGTAGTTGAAATAAGAATCTTGGCCCTAAGCCATATAGTGGACAATGCAATACAAACCCTCACAAGAGCTACTCAATGGGAAGAGGTGGGATTCCCAACCAGGAACACCCAATGCTAAACAACATTCAATCTTAGCTAAAAAGCAAGAGAAAGATATATGTATAAATAGACAATATATTCAGAAAATATGATAAACATGAAACATCTAATGCTGCCATCGCCATGATCTTGCAAACCCTAAACCACTTCCAATGAGATCACTTCTTTCACGCAAGGCATATCCATCTATAAATACGTTGTGCCTCATTGATGGCCACTCCTCCATGAAAACGTCGTATATTTGGTCAAGGTTGACCTAGTCAAAATGTTTTAGCCCCTGTCCCCACCTTAGGGTGCTTTATTAAGCTAAAAATATGATCCACTTTCACATGAGAAGTGGTTTTATTCGCAATAAAGAGTTTTATGGGTCTCCCCACCCACTTATTCCCCTATCTATGTGACAAAAGAGATTTTAATATTCCTATTAGTTGTAGGCTAATTTAGGAATATTTACACATCCCCATTCATTCGCCATGCATAAGGTCAAGTTTTACCATATGAAAGAAGAAACCTTTCCCGGACAACCTGGTTGTACAAGCAGATCAAAAGCGCACTATGACATCTTGTATTTGGCCCACCATACCTCCATCCGCATAATCCCATCTACAATACTTTTTAGTCCGCTTAATAAACCTCACACATGAGACCAACCAATGCGGCCCCCACCCTCAACAAAACACCTTACTCACATCATCAGTGAGCAAGCACTTCCATATTTTGGGGCATTTGTCTCTGTTTTTTGTACAAAGAAAACCCCATTATTTTATTCCTTTGGTAAGTGTACAAAGACCGCAAACATGGCACTATGACCCCCACCTAATCATTCATTTTTTCTCCCATGGCAGCAATCCTTGAACACCCTTTGTCGAAGTATACCACGCTCACGCAAAAGCCACTATGACATTCATAACCAGTTTATAACCACCCTGGAAGTCCTATCGACTCCATGGATTTCCCCATTAGATATAGTTATGATTGTTGCCAAGCTACTTTTTCATACTCCGACTTTACGCCAATGAATCCCCTTCATCAGTTTTCAGTCACTCCCCGCCACCATGCCTATGTTAAACCTATCACATCCAGAATCCTGATCCTTTATATCGGCGAACCCCTCGTTCAGTTGAGGCTTTCTTTTTTTCGACTTCAACACCTATTTTCTGAGAAGGAAGTGGTACCTTGGATTGCCCCTCTCCATAAAAGGGGCATCCTGGGGTGGCACTATGGGAGACATCATTTCCCACAAATGTCATCGATCGTCTTGACATTCAACTACAACATGAGCTTTCATGTCAAGATGGTATCGTACCTTGCAACCATTGCACTTTGATCAACTTCTTCGAAGACATGTGCCTTCATAAGCGTCTCTTTCAAAAATTCTTACACAGGAAGGTCCTTGGTAGCACCTATACGTACAATGCACAGTTACATGCCATACCAAGTTTATGCATATGGGTACCACATTCCACGTATTTCCAAAGAAAAAGTGCCCCTCAGAGCAGCAGTAGTCATTGTCATCAACCAACAAGACCAATACCAAAGTAGTGACATAGACAAAACATGTCTTTGTCAAACAGATTTGTTTAACTATTCAAAGCATTACGAGCATGGAACATGGCCACCTCATAGAAAATTTGTATATATTGTATTATATTCTCTTACAGGGGTCCTATAGGACATGGCCATTCTTCGAACTAGTGCAGGGTGTCTCCAATTCTGAGCTACATGCATATATCTCTCTCTACGCATACTATATAGAAAATAAACTATAACAACAACAACAAAAATAACAACAACAACAATTTAATAATAATATTAGAAAATAAGTCTCACAAAATATGGTCAAAATAAAATCATGATGAAATTAGTAATACTCAAAATGCTCAATATAATCAAATTATGGTAGGTTAATACACATTAGTTGCGAGTAACTATATATAAAATTAAGTAAATAAATAAATCAACAATTTAATATTAAAATTTATCCTTTTGATCATGTAAACTTCCTTGAGTAGCTTCCTTTCCTTGCTTGCAGGTCCTTCGACCATTTTGATGTATTGTTGTGCTTTGACACCATACTATCATATTTCTAAAAAATGGTCCCCACACAAAGTGGAATTATGAGTGAGGCACTTGCTTCTTCCAAGTAAAGATGAATATTCTAATGAAAATTCCAATGGAAGATATTGATTATCCTCATCTTATGTTCATATAATTATTTTTTTCTTCTATCATGTTAGATGAATTTCTTCCAATCATATAATTTTCATTATTTCAACGTGTATACCATGAGATATTCCCTTATGATAATGATTACTACAACCATGTAGACTTCTACTTCATCTATCATTTCTAGCTTCTATAAGGATTTCATGAGCTTATTATATGATGCATATTGTCATACTTACAATGTGTCTTATCCATGCTATCCATCTCACATAACTAATTAGTGAATATCTATCCCTTGCTTCTAATATTTCTTCACATAAGACTCCTCTACTTCTTCGATGATATCCCTTTCTTCTAAGATTTCTTTACATAGGGCTCCTCTAATTCTTCGATGAGATGAGCTTTAATTATTTCTTCTGTTTGTGTTGTACTTATTCGGTTTGATATTATCTCTATTAAAATTCCCATATTTAGCATTATATTTGACATATTGATCTTATTCTCTTTATAAGGACCTATTTTTCCAAATTTTCCTTTTCTCTTACTAATGGAGGAAAATTATTGAACTTGTTCATTTGGTCCTACATTTTTTTTACTTCATGGTGTTTCATTCAATATTAGACAACTCAGAGAGATCACTGAATGGGGTGGCCAACTTTTCCATAGCTGTTTGATACAAAGTTTCACCATTCATTAGGTAGTGCATTGAGCACCATGATGGTCATATCTCTATGAGAAATTGTTACCCCCAAAACTTGAAGTTGGTCTATTATTCTTGACACCCTCATAAGATATGAGGTTATCCCTTCTTCCTTTCATATCTTCATCTTATATAGCTTGGTTCTAAAATATATCATTTCCCTTACTAAGAACAGTTCTACCAACTTATTATATATTTCTTTTCACTTCAATTTTGATAAGGGATGAGAGAATATTTGGTTGATTCTATAAAGATTATGAGCACTTATTTACCTTTACCTGAAATACATAAATCATAATTACATATGTCATTATGAATATTTAACCTAGTTACATATGGAAGATATTGATTATTCTCATCTTATGTTCATATAATTCTTTTTTTTTTCTATCATGTTAGATGAATTTCTTACAATCATATAATTTTCTTTATTTCAACGTGTATACCATGAGATATTCCCTTATCATAATGATTACTACAACCATGTAGACATGTACTTCATCTATCCTTTCTAGCTTCTATAAGGATTTCATGAGCTTCTAATATGATGCATATTGTCATACTTACAATGCTTTTTATCCTTGCTATCTATCTGACATAACTAAATAGTAAGTATCTATCCCTTGCTTCTAATATTTCTTCACATAGGGCTCCTCTACTTCTTCGATGATATCCCTTGCTTCTATGAATTCTTTACATAGGGCTCCTCTACTTCATCGATGAGATGGGCTTTAATTATTTCTTTTTTTTGTGTTGTACTTATTGAGTTTGATATTATCTCTATTAAAATTCCCATATTTAGCATTATATTTTTGACATATTGACCTTATTTTTTTTATAAAGATCTATTTTAACAAATTTTCCTTTTCTCTTAATAATGGAAGAAGATTATTGAACTTGTTCATTTCGTCCTACATTATTGTTACTTCATGGTGGTTCATTCAATATTACACAAATAAGAGAGATAACTAAATGGGGTGGCTTAATTTTCCATAGATGTTTGATACAAAGTTTCACCATTCATCACCTAGTGCATTGAGCACCATGATGGTCATCTCTCCGTGAGAAATTATTACCCCCAAAACTTGAAGCTTGTCTATTATTTGTGACACACTCATACGATATGGGGGTATCCCTTCTTCCTTTAATATCTTCATCTTATATAGCTTGGTTCTAAAATATATCATTTCCCTTACTAAGAAAAATTCTACCAACTTATTATATATTTCTTTTCACTTCTCCAATTTTTATAAGGGATGAGAGAATATTTGGTTGATTCTATAAATATTCTGAGTACTTACTTACCTTTACGTAAAATACATAAAATCATAATTACATATGTCACTATGAAAATCTAACCTAGTTACATATGGAAGATATTGATTATCCTCATCTTATGTTCATATAATTCTTTTTTTCTTCTATCATGTTAGATGAATTTCTTCCAATCATATAATTTTCTTTATTTCAACGTGTATACCATGAGAGATTCCCTTATCATAATGAATACTACAACCATGTAGACTTCTACTTCATCTATCATTTCTAGCTTCTATAAGGATTTCATGAGCTTCTAATATGATGCATATTGTCATACTTACAATGCTTCTTATCCTTGCTATCTATCTCACATAACTAAATAGTGAATATCTATCCCTTGCTTCTAACATTTCTTCACATAGGGCTCCTCTACTTTTTCGATGATATCCATTTGTTCTAAGATTTCTTTACATAGGGCTAGTATAATTCTTCGATAAGATGAGCTTTAATTATTTCTTCTGCTTTTGTTGTACTCATTGGGCTTGATATTATCTCTATTAAAATTCCCATATTTAGCATTATATTTTTGACCTATTGATCTTATTCTTTTTATAAGGACCTATTTTTCCAAATTTTCCTTTTCTCTTAATAATGGAGGAAAATTATTGAACTTTCTCATTTAGTCCTACATTTTTTTTACTTCATGGTGGTTCATTCAATATTACACAACTCAGAGAGATCAGTGAATGGTGTGGCTTACTTTTCCATAGATGTTTGATACAAATTTTCAACATTCATCAGGAAGTGCATTGAGGACCATGATGGTCATCTCTCTATGAGAAATTATTACCCCCAAAACTTGAATTTGGTCTATTATTTTTGACACCCTCATAAGATATGAGGTTATACCTTCTTCCTTTCATATCTTCATCTTATATAGCTTGGTTCTAAAACACATAATTTCCCTTACTAAGAACAATTCTACCAACTTATTATATATTTATTTTCACTTCTCCAATTTTTATAAGGGATGAGAGAATATTTGGTTGATTCTATAAATATTATGAGCACTTATTCACCTTTACTTGAAATACATAAAATCATGATTACATATGTCATTATGAAGATCTAACCTAGTTACATATAGAAGATATTGACTATTCTCATCTTACGTTCATATAATTCTTTTTTTCTTCTATCATGTTAGATGAATTTCTTCCAATCATATAATTTTCTTTATTTCAACGTGTATACCATGAGATATTCCCTTATCATAATGATTACTACAACCATGTAGACTTCTACTTCATCTATCATTTCTAGCTTCTATAAGGATTTCATGAGCTTCTAATATGATGCATATTGTCATACTTACAATGCTTCTTATCTTTGCTATCTATCTCACATAACTAAATAGTGAATATCTATCCCTTGCTTCTAAGATTTCTTCACATATTTCTCCTCTACTTTTTCGATGATATCCATTTCTTCTAAGATTTCTTTACATAGGGCTAGTCTAATTCTTCGATGAGATGAGCTTTAATTATTTCTTCTGTTTGTGTTGTACTCATTGGGTTTGATATTATCTCTATTAAAATTCCAATATTTAACAATATATTTTTCACATGTTGATCTTATTCTTTTTGTAAGGACCCATTTTTCCAAATTTTCCTTTTCTCTTAATAATGGAAGAAAATTATTGAACTTGTTCATTTAGTCCTACATTTTTTTTACTTCATGGTGGTTCATTCAATATTACACAACTCAGAGAGATCACTGAATTGGGTGGCTTACTTTTCCATAGATGTTTGATACAAAGTTTCACCATTCATCAGGTAGTGCATTGAGCACCATGATGGTCATCTCTCTATGAGAAATTATTACCCCAAAAACTTGAAGTTGGTCTATTATTTTTGACACCCTCATAAGATATGAGGTTATCCCTTCTTCCTTTCATATCTTCATCTTATATAGCTTGGTTCTAAAATATATCATTTTCCTTACTAAGAACAATTCTACCAACTTATTATATATTTCTTTTCAATTCTCCATTTTTTATAAGGGATGAGAGAATATTTGGTTGATTCTATAAATATTATGAGCACTTATTCACCTTTACTTGAAATACATAAAATCATGATTACATATGTCATTATGAAGATCTAACCTAGTTACATATGGAAGATATTGACTATTCTCATCTTACGTTCATATAATTCTTTTTTTCTTCTATCATGTTAGATGAATTTCTTCCAATCATATAATTTTCTTTATTTCAACGTGTATACCATGAAATATTCCCTTATCATAATGATTACTACAACCATGTACACTTCTACTTCATCTATCATTTCTAGCTTCTATAAGGATTTCATGAACTTCTAGTATGATGCATATTGTCATACTTACAATGCTTCTTATCCTTGCTATCTATCTCACATAACTAAATAGTGAATATCTATCCCTTGCTTCTAAGATTTCTTCACATATTGCTCCTCTACTTTTTCGATGATATCCATTTCTTCTAAGATTTCTTTACATAGGGCTAGTCTAATTCTTTGATGAGATGAGCTTTAATTATTTCTTCTGTTTGTGTTGTACTTATTGGGTTTGATATCATCTCTATTAAAATTCCCATATTTAGCATTATATTTTTGACATATTGATCTTCTTCTTTTTGTAAGGACCTATTTTTCCAAATTTTCCTTTTCTCTTAATAATGGAAGAAAATTATTGAACTTGTTCATTTAGTCCTACATTTTTTTTACTTCATGGTGGTTCATTCAATATTACACAACTTAGAGAGATCACTGAATGGGGTGGCTTACTTTTCGATAGATGTTTGATACAAAGTTTCACCATTCATCGGGTAGTGCATTGAGCACCATGATGGTCATCTCTCTATGAGACATTATTACCCCAAAAACTTGAAGTTGGTCTATTATTTTTGACACCCTCATAAGATATGAGGTTATCCCTTCTTCCTTTCATATATTCATCTTATATAGCTTGGTTATAAAATATATCATTTCCCTTACTAAGAACAATTCTACCAACTTATTATATATTTCTTTTCACTTCTCCAATTTTTATAAGGGATGAGAGAATATTTGGTTGATTCTATAAATATTATGAGCACTTATTCACCTTTACTTGAAATACATAAAATCATGATTACATATGTCATTATGAAGATCTAACCTAGTTACATATGGAAGATATTGACTATTCTCATCTTACGTTCATATAATTCTTTTTTTCTTCTATCATGTTAGATGAATTTCTTCCAATCATATAATTTTCTTTATTTAAACGTGTATACCATGAGATATTCACTTATCATAATGAATACTACAACCATGTAGACTTCTACTTCATCTATCATTTGTAGCTTTTATAAGGATTTCATGAGCTTCTAATATGATGCATATTGTCATACTTACAATGCTTCTTATCCTTGCTATCTATATCACATAACTAATTAGTGAATATCTATCCCTTGCTTCTAATATTTCTTCACATAGGGCTCCTCTACTTCTTCGATGATATCCCTTGCTTGTAAGATTTCTTTGCATAGGGCTCCTCTACTTCTTGGATGAGATGGGCTTTATTTATTGCTTTTATTTGTGTTGTACTTATTGGGTTTTATATTATCTCTATTAAAATTTCAATATTTAGCATTATATTTTTGACATATTGACCTTATTATTTTTATAAGGACCTATTTTTCCAAATTTTCCTTTTCTCTTAATAGTGGAAGAAAATTATTGAACTTTTTCATTTGGTCCTACATTTTTTTTAGTTCATGGTGGTTCATTCAATATTACACAACTGAGAGTGAATGGGGTGGCTTACTTTTCCATAGATGTCTGATACAAAGTTTCACGGTTCATGAGGTGGTGCATTGAGCACCATGATGGTCATCCATCTATGAGAAATTATTACCTCCAAAACTTGAAGTTGGTCTATTATTTTTGACACCCTCATAAGATATGAGGTTATCCCTTCTTCCTTTCATATCTTCATCCTATATAGCTTGGTTCTAAATTATATCATTTCTCTTACTAAGAACAATTCTACCAACTTATTATATATTTCTTTTCACTTCTCAAATTTTTATAAGTAAGAGATGAGAGAATATTTAGTTGATTCTATAAATATTATGAGCACTTATTTACCTTTACCTGAAATACATAAAATCATAATTACTTATGTCATTATGAGATCTAACCTAGTTACATATTTCAACACATAAATATCATCGTTCGTAACTCTACCATATGAGTGTCATCCACAACCTTATCTATACTTCACATATGTCCTCCCTCTTATGGAGGAATGTTTAAGAATTAGTTTTTTATTTACTAGTGATGCACTACATTTTTCTATACACAGCACGATATGGCCAACAACAATATCACAAAATATAACAACTCTAATCATTCTAACAAAATATTACCACGAAAGAAAATATTTAAGGGATACTACAAAAATTAGCCAAGAATGATTAAAGCCTAATCCCAGCTAACAAATATATGAGAAATAGCTTTCCCTATAGCTAGCTGATTCTTTTGAACAATTGGCAATGAACCCTCTGCTGCAATATCTTCTCTCTCACTATGAATTTATTCGCGGTGATTTTCACTACAAGCAGAACTTATGAGCCTCTTTCCACCTGTCCTTCCATTTCGACACTCCTGCTCTTTGCTTCTCGTCTTTCACCTTGACCTTCCATTTCCGCACTTCGAAAGTTAAAATGTTACAGGAGCGGCAATCAACTAAAATGAGGATGATGAATGAAAATACACAAGATGCCCGTAGTTGATACAATAGCCTGTTTTTACCCTAATGCCTTCGAATCTTCATATCTCCTCACTTTTATACCTGTATTACCACGATTATTACGCCGTAAGGCGTTATTATTTGAAAACAAATTTCCTCTTCTGCATCGTGTCATAATGTGAAACCCTTAGATTATATGTTAGACGATTAAAACATTTTCAACCCTTGATCGAAAAGTTAGTTTACAATGCCATTATGAAAATACAAAATATGGAAGGTAGGGCACTGGGCGACCTGGAAATTCTCAGGTTTCAAAGAGGCGTAAGTGTTACACGGTTTTTGTGCTGTATGTTGATTACAGGGGTTTGTTTCTTAGGATTCGAAGAATTATCCTCTCAACTCATCATGGGAGCTCAATGTGAATTATTTTAGTTTCAGGGGACAATAAGCACTATGAAATCTCCGTGAAAATTTCCTTCAGCTCTTGGACCGTAGGAACTCCTCGGCCTGTTTTGTTAATAGCAATATACCTATTCAGCAAAAAAACACAGAGTGTAAATACAATGCCACTTGCTATTACCCTCTTTCCAATACCACACTCTGGCAGGTAGGTGTCAGCATTTCAATATTTTCGAAGTTCCACTGCAGTTCATTTAGCAGTTCGGTTCTCTCCAGTCCCTTTGCTCTCGCTTTAAATGCCGAATATGGGCTGAAGATGGAGTGGCCTTTGCCGAGTAACTGCTCAAACATCGGGTGCTCGACAAATGCAGTATGTGTGAAGGCAACCACCATCAAGGGGTCATGGCTTTCCTCAACTGCAGTGTCTGGTAAATCGTGTGTTTCAGCAGAGTCTGATTTTACTTTGGGATTGGGACAGATGCAGAATGAAACAAGAATCTCAATCAATATGAATAATATACCAGTTGTTGATGAGGGTTCCTCATATTTAGCGGTTGGTCATTCGGTTTTCTTCGAACGAATACTACCCCGCAGCTAATTTTAGGACTTATAAATCTCTACAGTTTGGGTTTAGAGTGAAAAGGGATAGTCGGCTGAACAGAGGATTTCTGAGCAGCTTTTTTTTAGTGAAGCCCATTTGTTCTAGAAGAAAGATACGGGGCGCTGGTGAAGTTGGAGAAGTGCATGTCAGTGGGGTTGAGCATGGCAGAGGTTCTGACAAAGGGGTAGCTATTAGCGCTGCAGGAGAGAATAGTACCATGAACTCAAATGATCAACATGCCATGGTTGACGCCAATTCGGTTGAATCCTCCATTCATGGTATGTTTTTTCTCTGTTTTTAAATTTAAAGATTGCAATTGGGTAGAGTCCATTCCACAACATTTTATTTTATTTTTCCTTTGTTTTAAATTTGAAGTGTATTTTTAGAAAATTGAAACAAGATTTTATTTTATTTTTATAAATTTTAATTGGGCATACTTGATTAATTTTTAGGGAACAGTTTATTACGAGGTCAATCCCCACAGTTGCATTGGCAATGTAGACTCCAATAATGTTCCCTTAGCCTCAGGTAGCAACTTTTAGGACCATCCCTAGCCCAACAAACATCCCAATTCTAGGTGCTGCAGGGAGGTGAGACCTTTGGAATTTACTGTGGTTTAGGCCCCAATTATATTTCCCTTTTATCATGGTGCCATGGGTGTGGCTGCAGCATCTGTAGGTTTGTATATGGCTAATAAGTTGCAAATTATTGGTTTTTGAGACATGATGCATTTCTCTGGAGAGGTAAAGGCATCTAATATTATGTAGAAGGGTTTTTAGGAAAAGTTTAGCAGTGCGTTGAAATTATTGTGCTCCCAATTCTCATGTAGGTTGATGGGAAACATCGTTGTTGAAGACCACCAGTGACTAAGAAAGAGATCCAATCATATCTTTAGTAGTGTATTTGCATCTTTGCATTATATATTGCATCTTTCTAGGTGATTGCCATAGCAGGGTTCTTATCTGGCATTTTACTAAATTCCTGGTTTCTTAACGTAATTTTCCCCAAGGACTCGAGTCTTTTGTATTTTCCGAGGAAACTTGAGTCTTTTGTTATATATATTCAGAGACTTCTAAGGAAATTGAGAGCATGCCTTTTTTCTAGATTTTAAACAGTGATGTTTTTTTTTTCAATTAGTTGATGAAAGTTCGAGCCAAAGCTTTTATCATGTATTGAAGGAGCTATTGCAAGAAAATTATCTTAAGATATGGTATGAGATCACATCATAATATGGTTGTAAAACACATCATAGGGGATTAGGATTATATGATATGAGGTGATATCATATCCTGGTTGAGGTATGATATGAAATCATATCTTCAGATGGTTGTATAACACACTCTAAGAACATATAGTATGAGGTCAGGTCATATCACTGTGAGGTATGGTAATGAGATTGGGGTGTGATACAAAAACATACTTCTAGATGGTTGTAGGAGACCCGAGTGCATTGGATGAGGGGTGGTTGTAGGAGGCTTGAGTGAATGGTTAAGGAGGGAAAAAAGATGACATGGTTAAGGATTAAAGATGCTAAACTACATGAACGCAGCAGAATATTGAAAAAAGTCAGTTTAGTGGTGTCAAAATTGCTAATGAATGAATCTGAAATTCACATCATGAGACAAAGGGCTACAGACCAACATTAGGCACACAAGAAAGAGGTACGTTTAATTGATATTTGACACTGGTGCATATGGTATTTGAAACATGGTGCTTATATTACTTGAGTCACTGTCGTGTAAGTCATACTTGCTCCTGAGATTAATTTTATGTGTGGCTTAAGCTTCTTGTTGCCATTAGACGTAATTATAATGAAAAATATCTACATTTTCAGTTATGCATATTTTATTTTAATTAATCTTCTTTTTATTTTTGAGGTTGTCATGAGTGCTATCCTATTTGAAAATTTTGAGCAGATGGACTATGTGGAGGAATGTTATAGAAAGAAAATCGAACAGCGGAATGAACATACTGCAAAAAGAGAATTAAAGTTGGAAAATATGCATGAGGAGCTAAGGAAGGCACAATTAGATTGTTGCCACCAACTTGTAGTTGATTATGCTAAGCTCCCAATCGATATAGGAGTTGTGAATGATGAAAAACAAGAACAAAAAATCAAGTAAATTTTTTGTCTGCATATACTTCTTTGAATTTATTTTCATTTATTTTCTCTTTCAAGGAAAGTTTATTATGTAATTGGTAGATGTGGAGAATGTCATTATTCATTCATCACTTGAGTTTATATTAGGTAAAGTGTGTTAAAATTATAAAGAAATATTTTGGTAATAATCACATTACAATGAACAATGTCGACGCGTTTCGAACCAACTAGTGTGGTTCATCATCAGGACATTGATGAACCACACTGGTTGCTTCTAAAGGCATCGAAATTGTTCATTGTAATGTGATTATTACCGAAATATTTCTTCATAATTTAACGATGGATCACAGAAGCCAAAAATCTATAGATGTGTTAAACTTATCTGAATTGTAGGTTTTATGAGTATGGTGCTGTTAGTCAAATTTTGAGATATTTCAGAAATTTGCAATTACCCAGTAAAATTAAAGCCTGTGTCCTATTTAAATAAATTTTTTAACTTGCCTAACTCTGGGCCATTAGCAGAATAACACACCCATTCTTACTATTATAATGTGTTTCTAAAATGCTTAGATATTGAGAACTAGTTAAACATTAAAATCCGAAGAGCAGTGTAAATAAGAAAATTGTTCATAGAATTTGGCATCATTTATTGCTATTTTGAGGAAATAATTGATTCAACTTACTTCATCTGCATATGCCTAGAAACTTATTTTTCCTTCCATGCTGGGAGTTTCCATCCTGTACACTGTTACTCAAAACCTGAATACTGTTGGACACCCTTAAACTGTTTTGTACATGGATAAAATAGAAGTGCCCCTTGTTAGGGGCATTCATCATGACAATGAACTTACCCATTTAGTGAGTTCAGATATATCTCAAGTTGATAATACAAAATAGCTGATGATCATACTAAATTTCCAAGTACAAGGTGGACTCTACCAAACTGCCAAAATATTTGATAATGGAAAATTTCAGCCCATGAAAAAAACCTTTGGAATAGGCCCAACACCATATACATACTTGACCCAAACAACAATAAACGTAGGCATCATCTTCCTTCAAAATATCAACCTTATTAGCCCCCCTATAAATAAACATAGGCATTTCTCATATTCACAATTCCAGCAATTGATTTCTGTAGGCTCTTCATACTATTGTGTTGTTCATAGCAATGGTAAATGTTGTAGCACTTTTTCATGATTTTGTACAAGTGAAGAGTTCAAACTGTTCTAAATCCTTGCCAAGGGTAATGGAGTTTTGTAGAGGTTTGGTTGTGAATGTGTCAAGTGTGTACTCTAACCCATAATTCTGGCAGTGTCACCCATGATGAGTGTTGTCCACTGCCTTTTTATGGAGTGTCAACTATCACCTTAAATTTGTTAACTTATTTGAATTGTAGTTTTTATGAGTATGGTGTTGTTAGTCAAATTTTGAGATATTTCAGAAATCTGCAATTACCCAGTAAAATTAAAGCCCGTGTCCTCTTTTAATATATTTTTTAACTTACCTAACTCTGGGCCATTAGCAGAATAACGCACCCATTCCTACAATTATAATGTGTTTTCGAAATGCTTAGATCTTGAGAACTAGTTAAACATTAAAATCCAAAGAGCAGTTTAAATAAGAAAATCGTTCATAGACTTTGGCATCATTTATTGTTGTTTTGAGGAAAGAATTGATTCAAATTACTTCATCTGCATATGCCTAGAAACTTATTTTTCCTTCCATGCTGGGAGTTTCCATCCTGTATACTATTACTCAAAACCTAAATACTGTTGGACACCCTTGCACTGTTTTGTACATGGATAAAATAGAAGTGCCCCTTGTTAGGGGCATTCATCATGACAATGAACTTACCCATTTATTGAGTTCAGATATATCTCAAGTTGATAATAAAAAATAACTAATGATCATACTAAATGTCCAAGTACAAGGTGGACTCTGCCAAACTGCCAAAATATTTGATAATGGAAAATTTCAGCCCATGAAAAAAACCTTTGGAATAGGCCCATCACCATATACATACTTGACGCAAACAACAATAAACTTAGGCATCATCTTCCTTCGAAATATCAACCTTATTATCCCCCCTATAAATAAACATAGGCATTTCTCATATTCACAATTCCAGCAATTGATTTCTGTAGGCTCTTCATACCATTATGTTTTTCATAGCAATGGTAATTGTTGTAGCACTTTGTCATGATTTTGTACAAGTGAAGAGTTCAAACTGTTCTAAATCCTTGCCAAGGGTAATGGATTTTTGTAGAGGTTTGGTTGTGAATGTGTCAAGTGTGTACTCTAACCCATAATTTTGGCAGTGTCACCCATGATGACTGTTGTCCACTGCCTTTTTCTGGAGTGTCAACTATCACCTTAAATTTGTTAGCCCTTAAAGATTATCCTGGTATCTGTCATATACCATCTTGAAGTTTCAACATGTTTGGGTGTAAAATAGTTCATCTGGCTGAATTTATTTTATGTTTGAATTAGTTTGCAATTCCTATTCCTTAAATACTATTGGGTCCTTTATGGTACAAAATTTACTGAAATGAGTGCATTATGTGTTTCACTCTTGGACTAGGATTAGGATCTAGCATTCCCGCTCAGACTATTGAAGGCCACGAGCTGACAACTCACAGAAATTACTGTGGTGTTAAGGACAAATACATGGTAAACTTAGAAGTAGATATACTAAATTTCAAAACATGCTGGCAGTGTAAAGTTTTCAGCACCCTAAGAGTTTGCAGTTGGTTATTGAAACATTATTGAATTCCGGCTGACCTTGGAAGTCCATTTTATGAATTTAAGGACTGTACCTTTAGTTTAGAAGGGATATATTTCGTGATAGGTCGAGAGGCTTCTGAGCAGTATTTCTTTAAGAGTAGTGAAAATATTGAATCGCATTTGTTGCAGCAGGAAAATATAGGGCATGGACTCTGAATTTCATGAATTGTAGGTGTAGTGTGTTTGATCTTTGTATAATGCTCTTATCAACATATAAAGATAAAATCAAAAATCTATTAATGCTAATACAGATGCATCAAGTCTCAAGAACCTCAAAATTTTTTCTCGTTTTTGGTGCATAATACAGATGCATCAAGTCTCACGAACCTCAAAAGTTTTTCTCGTTTTTTTTTCAGCCTCCAAATCATATGCTGTTTGATTTTATTACTGTTCTGCTATTTTTTGTGTTTCTTTGCAATCCTGAAAATGAGCACACCAATTCTCTTCAAATGCCTCAGGGTTCCTCTATTTTTTGGTCAGCATCAAGTGACAAGGCACCTCAGCACGATTTCCTCAACCCTGAAAATGAGCAAAATAGGTAGAAGCTTTCCGTAATGGAAGATGAGATACCCATGGATATTGTCGAGCTAATGGCTAAAAATCAACATGAGCGAGGTCTATCAAACCTCAAACATTTTCACGGAAGCCATAACCTCCAGAAAGAGAGAACAATATTGAATATGAAATTCTGGCTAACCTTGGAAGTCCATTTTAGGAATTTAAGGACTGTACCTTTAGCTTAGAAGGGATATATTTCATGATAGGTCAAGAGGATTCTAAGCAGTATTTCTTTAAGAGTAGTGAAAATATTGAATCCCATTTGTTGCAACAGGAAACTACAGGGCATGGACTCTGAATTTCATGAATTGTAGGTGTAGTGTGTTTTATCGTTGTATAATGCTCTTATCAACATATAAAGATAAAATAAAAAATCTATCCATGCTAATACAGATGCATCAAGTCTCAAGAACCTCAAAATTTTTTCTCGTTTTTCGTGCATAATAGAGATGCATCAAGTCTCAAGAACATCAAGTCTCGTTTTTGTTTTCAGCCTCCAAAGCATATGTTGTCTGATTTTATTATTGTTATGCTATTTCCCATGTTTCTTTGAAATCCTGAAAATGAGCACACCAATGCTCTTCAAATGCCTCAGGGCTCCTCTATTTTTTGGTCAGCATCAAGTGACAAGGCACCTCAGCACGATTTCCTCAACCTTGAAAATGAGAAAAATAGGCAGAAGCTTTCTGTAATGGAAGATGAGATACCCATGGATATTTTCGAGCTAATGGCTAAAAGTCAACATCTCATGGATTCTATTTTGAAAAATAAAAATAAGGTTGAAAAACATTATTAGTTTGAAGTTAATTTGATAGTTGATTTTGAAAATATTTTGTAAAGATGGAATTGAGGGTTAATTTGATATTGAAAAAAATTATTAATTTGTTTGTTAATTTTGAGAATGTTTTGGAATCAAAAGTGGTCCATTTGTAAATATTCCTTACATTTTTCAGAAAAGAGGGTGCATTTTGTCCAATTTTGCAGACCTGGTGTTGCAACATGGTGAAGAACCAACCAATTTTGAAGCCCTGGTGTTGTAGACATGGTGTTGCAATTTGGTGGAAATGTTTTGGGTGATAAAGGATTTTACACTGAAACAACAATATTTTCAGATGTAGAGGTATTATTTGTTTAATTTATATTTTTCAAAATGTTAGTATATATATAGAAACTATGTGATGGTATATGCATTTTCTACATAATTACTATTTCAATAAATTTGTGCAGAATGATATGCAGATTGCAAATGAAGAAATATTTGGATCATATTGCCAGTTCCCAAACCATAGCAGATACAGATTGAGAATCCCAGATTGAATTGGCATGAATATCTCTGTCGGGTAGAAATCAAACTGCGAATCTAACAAAGTTGATAGCTATTGATATGGTGTAAATTTGTATGGAAATTTACGAAAAGAATAAGATAGAATAAGATAGACATCAATTTCAATACACATATCTTTCTTAGCAACTATTGGATCTCCTTAAAAATCTTACGGCATTTCCTTTGCAACATTTGTTGATGTTGCAATTGCTAGTTATGGTAATTCCATCCGGAACCGACCTCACTATTATTGTGGTCATGTGGGTTCATGAGTTGAGAAGCGATTTCCAAAACTTAATTATAATTTAATTTTAATTTTAAATATTATAAATTATTAATTTTTATAATTGAATTTAACTGAATTATTATTAGATAAAAATTATAATAATTATTATTAATTACAAGACAATTATATATCAAAATTGTTAATTATGGAGGTTTAATCTTATCAATACCACACGTCCAAAAAATATAGGCCACAAAATTGTTTATATGATATTTTTAATTAATCAATGTAATTAAAAAGAAAAAATTGGCATCACTATTTAGAGCGAATAGTAAAATTGGGATAAATATTCATCCTTAAAAATCTTGTGATATTGTTATAAAATATTTTGATTTTAAAATGTTTTTTTGGGCATGTTGTATGGATAAGCCATAGTATTGGCCAATGATATTGTAACAAAGTTTATTTATAAGTTAATAATATCCATTGTTAAGTTACAATATGATAATATCCAGGGTGAATATCCATGGTTAAGAATATTGTCATATTGTTATAAAATATTTTGATTGTGAAATAAGTTATGAATTTTGGGCATGTGGTATTGATAAGCCATGGTATTTTCCCATGATATTGTAACAAATCATATTCTCAAATTAATAACAAAATCAAAATATAAGAAATTGAATTTTATTAATGTTATTATTAATCGAGCCAACATTTAAAGTTTCAAATAGTGTGACATAATGAGTTTATATTCCCTTAAATTTTTCATTTATTACTTTTAACTTTTTTTTTATTACTTTTAATTTTTTATTATTAATTGAGCTAGCACTTAAATGTTTAGACTCATCCCCAACATCAATTTTAAATTTTTATTATTTTGTACATACTTACATTATCCCTACATATCTACTCTATAATAACCAATATAGATCCATTTAAAAAAAACTTCTTAAAAATCATATTATCATTTAAAATACCAAGGAGTTTTGACGAAGCACTTTGGAACTAGTCTAGTTCACCATCAATAAAAACAACACAAATGAAAAAGAAATTGACCAACTATTAAGGAAAGTGAAAGTTAAAAGAATAAAATATTATTAAACATTGCATAATATAATGAGAAAACAAGAATTTAAAATAGTTAAATTAAATGAAAGATTAAAAAATAGTAAAAATAATAATAACAAAAAAAACAATGACAAAAAATGGAAAATTAACCAATAAACTTAACCAAAGAAAACATAAACAAAATTAAAATTAAAAACAAGAATTAGAAAAAAAACCAAAAACAACAATTGCAACATAAAGAAAATCCCAATAAAATAATAATGAAATTAACCAAAATAATTTAACCAAATAAACTAACCTACAAAATAATAATAAAGGAATTATATATAAACAAAAACATATGAGAAAAAAATTCAAAAAAAATAAAAGGGACAAACAACTAAGGAAGATACTACTAATTTTCCACGATTCATTTCTATTTAGAGTATTAGATATTTTCCCTACTTGAACAACTTCCCTAAGTGCACGGTGATGAAAATGCTCCACCCTAGCAATGACCTTGGACTCCTCCAAACAAATGTGTTTCTTAGTCTTCCTAACATGCTCCGCAAGAGCACATGACCTAGTCCTATAATACTTAAATCAACAACATGCTCTTGTAACCTCTTATTTATTGAGTCGATTTCTCCAATTTAGGGATCCCCATAAGATAATGGCATAAAATAGACACCTTTCATACTTTTGGGGTCCAATAATACTATTATTTTATTAGTATTAGTTTTATTAAGGTTTTCTTTAGTTTGCAATTGTTGTTTTTGACTTTTATTCTAACCCTTGCTTTTAATTTTAATTTATTATTATTACTTTTATGTTTAGATTATTAATTTTTTATTAAAATGTGTAAATTAATTTTGTGGTATTTTTAGTTAACTTTTTTTGGTTAATTTTCCTTTGTTTGTCATTGTTTTTTTTTATTTTTTTATTTTTTTTATTATTATATTATTTTTATTGTTAGTTTTTTTGTCATTGTAATCTTTTTTTCATTGACCTTTGCAGTTATGCACTATATATACTGAATTATTTGGATAAGAACAATCATCATTTTCTTCATGAGGAATAACATTGAGTAGTTTGAAAAGGGTAGGCCATTTAAAGGATAATGTGATTTTCCTAAAGATTTTTGTAAATAGATATGGATAAAAAAAGTGTACACTCTGAAATATAGATCCACGTTAACTAAGGACTTACCAAGGGCCAATGTTGATCAAACCCTTGATATGCAAACCATTTTCTAGTTTTCCAATTTAAAAGAGATTCACATCTAAAAAAAAGTGACCCCTTTTGTTGCTTCATAGACTTCAACTTAAAATTGATCTATATTGGCTCTAATTAAATTAAAAAGGGAAATGACATAACTACTTTGAGATATATCTCAACCCTTTATATTTGACCACTATTAAAAATATTCAATAAAAATTATATCCCTATTATCCATTTTGTCACACCTCTCGCATATGCCCCCAATTTTTGTAATGTGTTATTGAAAATAAAAAGGTATTTTCATTTTACTCTAACTAATATAAAAGGGACATAGATGCATGGTCTTAAGGAAGGGTTGAGTGTTTCTAGGATGACATAACCACCCAAACTTGAAAGAGGTTCTCTAAGGGAAGCCCACGCATCTACTATGCTCATGGAACAAGAGGGGGAGGAGCAATATGAATAGTTCCACGAAGGAAAGAGGATGCAAGTAAGACCCTAGGGGATTGGAATTAGAAGAGGAGGGAATCACCTATGAAATGAGAACATGCCAAAGAGAATAGTGTGGGACAAGAGAAAATTAGAGAAAGTGAACTATGAGGCACATGTTGAGCTTTGGAGAATCTAATAAAAACCTATAAATGGTGAACTATAGGGGCATGTAGTGGTTACTTTGAAGTGTGAAAAATAGTAAAACACCTTTTAAATGGCCCCATTCTCTCAAAATATCAGTATGAAATCCACACGAGCTTGACTAGAAATTACATTGGATTCAGTGTGTGCCTTGGTCATGATTGACAGTAAAAATATAGTGGTGTAGTTAATCTAAGGTTTGGGGAAGATTTGAAAGCCTAATATGAATTTCTAGAATAATATATATCATAATATAGGTAACTTACCTATGCAATTGTGAATGGAATTTTCATTTTGATTTTGTATTTATACCTTATATTATGTGTTGTTAATTAGCCTCTTCGAGGGGGAAACCTCCTTTATATTAGATAAATGAAAAATTATTGGATGATTTAAATGAAAATAAATATTTTCTATATATAGGATTCTAAGTGGTCACAATATAATTAATGTTGACATAACAATAATAATGTAAGGGAACAATAATAAGAATAGTGGAATTCTATGGGACACAAAAAAATAATATGGGGACTACATCGGCACAGTAATAAGAATAAAAGGGCTACACTAACAATAACAATAAGGGGGCTAGACTAGTATTATAGGGACCTAACATTCCCCTCTCCAAAAAAGTGTTTTCCTCAATGCTTGAGTACTTCTGGATTCTTTTTTATAAAACTATGATCCTATTAGCTCATTAGTAACTTTTTCATCGACACCATAAGCATATCATAGTATCCTTCTTCTCCCAACATGATGACGTAATACTTCTACTATATTTCTCTATTCTAGTGATTGTTATGGAATCAGATGAGGAAAAGAAACAGCTAATATTTCTGTTATCTCATCATCCACGCTTCTACTATCAAAATCATCATCAAAATCAACAACATCACTCTGTCTCTCATAACCATTGTCTCCTTCATCATTTTCATCATTGCTGGGTTCACCAAATTCTAAATGTTCAAGATTCAGTAGACCATATTCCTCAAAATTTCCCTCTATAATAACTTCTTCTCTTTTAGTATCATTAGCTACCTCTATAGCTTTGTATATAGCCAAAAAACTCTCTAGAACAAGAGACAATGAATTTCTTGGTCCAAAAGTTTGTTGGTCTAGTCATTCTTCTTGAACAATAGTAGTTTGAATTTATTATATATCATGGTCATTGGCTATCTTAGTTTCTTCCTCTATAGCCTGTTGATTTTTTGGAACAATGTGAAATGTACTCTCTGCTACAATATCTTTTCTCTCACTTTGAATTTCTTCCCAATGATTTTCACTTCAACCATAACTTCTACTTCAGGTCCATGGTTCTGAACCTCTTTCCCCTTGTCCTTCCATTTTCACGCTCCTCTGTTTTGATCCTATTTCCCCTTAACCTTCCATTTGGATTAACTAAAATGAGACTGATGAAATAAATAACACAATATGCCCTTAGTTCATACAATAAAGTGTGTTTACCCTAATGCCTTCTTGCAATTATCTGAAATAAGGACAATGAGAAAATTAATGTCCTCCTGCTCTACCTCTGATACCTCATCTCCATCTCTCCATCATGAGTGATTGGGTTCCGAAGGTCCCTTGCAAATGAAGCAAAGTACCTTCCTCCTCAACTCATTCTTACTACATGATCCACCAAATCGGAGCAACTCCTCCCCAGTGAACTATCTCCTGAACAACCCAATGTTTCTGTAAACCAACCTCTCATCCAATTCATAATCAATAGGTTAAAACAACTATTCTATCCTCCAAATGGCCGACAACCTGGTCTGCAACATCCTGTAAATGTCATACTCGTTACCCATGACTCTAGCCATGATTTCTAAGATCTTGATCCTCTTCTCAATGGTAAGATCCCAAATGTTATGTAGATCCTAAATATTATATTCTATTAGCTGGAAAACTTTCTGCAAAATGTCATCATTATAAGGAAGCATAGGTGAATTTATTCTGAGAATATCACTGAGAAAAGAGGCAACTATAAGCCTCACTCCTTCATAAGGATGCTCCAAGAATTTTGTATGTTTCAAAGCAAGAAATGTTAGTTTAAGTGCCCAATTTAGGACCCTAAAATATTATTGGCTCACCTTATAAAGATGTGATTCTAGTTTTTATTGCACTAAAAATTGTCACCTTGACATTCTGCTATATGTATGAGCTCATTATCACTCATAATTTCCTCCTTTGCAAGTCTTAAAACAACAGTTCCTCATGTCAAGCCTTAAAAATAAGAGAAAAGCTCTCAAAAGTCTCTAAAACTCTCGTATCACACTTTCTCTGTCTTACTTGTGGTCCCGCACCTAATGGTCATGTCTCTTGTGCATATGATCTCACTTTCTCTATGTTAAGGGTGCGGACCCATGTAAATATTAAAAAGGAACAGGTAAACTCTAAAAATCTCATTTTTAGTCATTTCTATAAGCTTCTGGAAGGAATCTTGCGGTGCCAAGTCCGCTCTTTTCAGTTTCATGTATCCCATGCCTTATGGAGCTAACCCCTTGATGTGAGGAGCTTATCCCTTTGAAGAAGGATTCTATCCCTTCATAGGTGGAATTGTAACCTACTCTTTTATAGTTTAAAAAGAGGCATAGGGCAGCCTCAAAGGGTTACTAATGGACAAAAACAATTGATGAGTTAAAAGAATTAGTATTATTTGAGGTAAAGTCGTGTTGGAACTTAGACTCCCTTAGCTGAGATTTTATGAGGAAATATTACATACCTATATGTATCTCGGTTAGAAGAGTGCAAGGCTTGTCAGAGTAAGGGAAATTCCTTCTCCGGACCCTGGGAAGACCTATTCAACATCAACGCTGAAAAGGTTGTAAGGTTCTTCTACTATTTCAAAGTTAATACAAATAAGTTTGTTTTTCTCAATAAGTTGTCAATTGATTGTTTATTTTATGGATTCCTTGATCACCATAATAGATATGATTTATGAATATATGCTATGCAGGTTCTATTTGATGTTTTTTTGTTTGTGATTGCAGATCTTCGAAGATAACTCCTTTGGGCGACTGAAGGATGACTACTACAAACAATTGTTGGATCAAGGTAGGATCGTAACACCTTTGTAGCATTTACTTATAAATCGTGATATACCTAGAGAAAAATAGATTTAATTGTCTTTTTTTTGCTAGACTATCTTTTGATACTAGGGAGATTGGTCTTGTCCATAAGATTGATTTATCCAACCAACAAATTGGTGACTCCACTGGGGAAAGAATTTGATTTTTGGTTTTCCTTTGTTTTGACTTGAAAAAATGGTTTTTCTGGTTTTTGATTGATGTATACTGGCTTGGGAAGCTTAGGTTTACTTTTCTTTCAGAAGTTTTAAGAAATTTTTTGTTTTTTTTTGAAGTTTTATGGGGAACGCAATTTGTCTTCACACACAGTGCAGGCATCTCCGCACTTTCCTTGAGTAACTAGTGCGGGACCGCACCTATTTGCTCTAGAGCCTGTAGACCCTGTCAAAATTTTTAAAAAATTAATATTTATCCTTCGATTTTGAGTTTAGATTTGATTTAGGATTCTTAGCATCTACCCAGATCTCTATTTTTCTTTCAAAAATCCTTGTGTATGAGTTTCTTTAGGCAAATTTTTTTCTCATCAATCTCCGTTAAGTTAATTGGGTGTTTTGAGTCTCTTTTTTGAGAAATTCTTAATTTGATTTCCTTTGGTCATTACTTGAAGGTTTGTCTCAGTATTTTCACAATTTTGCATCTTTTTGCTTTTGTTTTAATCACCTTTGTGTATTTTTATTTTGATCTTTGGAACTCTCACCCAATTTTCTTTACTTGCACTTGATTGGTTCTTAGATTACATTAGAATCATCTTGTGTTTGAGAATTCTCTTGCATAGATCACATTTTCATAATTAGAATTCTCATTTTCAGAATATGAGTGAAAAATGTGCGTAGATTACATTTCCATACTTTCCAAGTGAATTGTGCATAGATTACAATTGCATAGTTTACATTATGAAAAAACAATCGTAGATTTAGATTAGCTTTCTTTGATTTTAATAAAATGTTTTTATGCTTGTTTTAAAAACACAAAAATAAAAAATATGGAATTGATTAGCATTAGTTTTTCTTGATGAAATTAGTGCATTAGAGAATTTTTTATATTTTCTCTTATTGATCAATTTTTTTCATTGTTGAAAGTGAATGGAAACTCTCTCCCTACTTTAGTTAGGATTCATAGAATTGAAAAGACTACATTATCATATTCAATTGTATTAAGTTTTGGTTCGGGTCATAGCACCATTGGTTTCATATCCATTTACCCTTTGATTAATAACAGCCCAAATAACACAGTGCCTAATTAAAATTAATCTAGTAATTTTTACATTTTTAGGGCTCTTTCCACCAGCATAGCTTAGGCTAGTGTCTTGGAATAGGTTTTAGTTAACTCTCCAAGATAGTAAAACAAACAAGTAGTCGATCTTGTGGTAGGAAAATTCCAATTGTAGAATGTATGGTCTGGGAAGCTCCTCTTAAAGGAGTCAAGCACGAGATCATATCTGAACCAGTGAAGTAATCAATCCTTCCTCATTGGGAACGATATCATATATACACGTATTAACAATGATAAACCTCGGATTTACCATTGTCGAGGAGCCTGGGGTCACTTTTTGGTAAACCTTGGATTATGTCAAGGAGCCTTCAAGGGGATTGAGCTTTGTTACTCTGCCCTTGCGTGTGTATCTGATCGTAGATTATTTCCCTAGGTATATTTGTTCCTGTTGGTGACCTTAGTGGCCATAAAATAGAGGATTCTTTCCCGAGGTGACGGTGGAGGGAAGATCCCACTGTACCTGGAACAGAAATTGGCTAGACTCACTTGGACTCTCCGCATGGTCCTCTTCACTCGAGATGGCATAGTGGAGAAACTTGCACCGGTCTATTTCATTAAGCAGGTTGTTGGGGTAGCTGTTCCAACTGCCATTTCTGCATTAAAATTCTATGATGTTGGATTTCATCACCAAATACTGCTTTTAGTGTGGGAATATACTGTTTGTGTGTGGTTTGACTCCTAGATTTGATAGCGTGTGTTAATTTGTTTGTTTTTACTTTTAGAGACCATAGGTGTGAATTGTGAATTTTAATTGTTAGGTGTGAATTTTGAATTGTTAATTTTAGTTTTAAATTGTTAATAAAATTCACTGAAGTTGAATATAATGGCAATTGTTCTAGAATTTACCAACCAAGGAACCCCTCTTAACGAGAATCCTAGTACTTTTCCTTGCTTTGGAAATGTTGGTCCTCCTTATATGGCTAAATTGTCATTAGCTGGATTTACAATAGGTTTACCGATATGGTTATTTTCAACTTCGCTGCCCCTGAATACTCCATTTTTTCCACCTGAACCGGATGCTTCACCTCAACAGAGTTCACCATCTCAACATCACCAACCTTTAGTTAACCCTTTATATTCTTCGCCTAATATTTCTTCCTCCATTTCTTCCTCTTCACTTGGTAAAAGCCTTGACACTAGTAACCAGGTGGCTAAGAAGAAGAAGAAAGGGAAGAAGAAGAAGAAGAAGAAGAAGAAGCAAGATAAGAAAGAATTCAACCAACCAACCATGGCTATAAATATTAGTAGTGTTGAGGAAACCTCCAACATGCATCATAAACCCAAATACCATTGCAGGCTTTGTAAGGGTGACTAGTTCCTTATCAATTGTCCCGGTATTCCAAAGGTCTTGGAAGTATGGTCAGAAAAATCTCATGAAATTTCTGTTGATCCATCAACTAGTGATAGTCAGGTTCCTGGGAAAAAGGGTAAATTTAGGTTTCCTTGAAAGTTATGCAAAGGGAGTCATCAAACTCACATTTTCCCTCACATGGATGAAGCCTCAAAATTGTTGTAAAACCTTACTATTCCACAGCAAGAACTTCCAACTGGTTACCGTCAAATTTCTCCCAACCTACTGTCAAATAAAAAAGTGATTGATGTAATTCCAAATACAGTCAATCCAACTCTTCCATTGAAGAGTGAAACTCATATCACTCAGGTTGATGATCCATTAGTTGATTAAGTGGTCGATTCAATTTCCCATTTAGTCGATCCCACTCTCCCTGAAGAGAGTGAACTTCATACCGCTCAGGTTCTTCTTGTTACATCAGATTCTTCTATGCCAGGGGGCATTTCACCTGTTTCTACAGAACTCCCTCCAAGTACCTCCTTTGATTGGAATAGACTGACAGAACCTCGTCTTCCTTCCTCCATCTCTTTCCAAATGATTGTAAAGATTGGTGGTAGGGACATACACCGCTCGCATGTCGATGAAGGTGCTTTTGTTAGTATTTTATCCTCAACTACTTGGAAAGCTTTGGGTACCCCTCAACTTGTTCCTATTACATAGAATCTAAAAGCTTTTAACAAAACCATTAGTGAGCCTTTAGGGATCCTTCCTAAGTTTTCTAATACTTTGGAAGGCAAAACTATCTATATTGATCTTATGGTAGTTCGAGGCCCCTTGGATTTCAATTTACTCCTTGGGTGAGACTATGTCTATGCAATGAAAGTTGTCGTATTGACACTCTTTCGCGTGATGTCTTTCCCTAACAATGGAAATATTGTGACTGTATGCTAGCTTTTGTTCCATAGTCTTGATTCAAATACCAATAATTTGACATCCCTGAATGTTCCTCATACGAAAGTGGTATCTACCCTGCCATGGGTTAATTATGTGGTAACCATTCCCATGTTTTCAGTTACCAATCAAGCGAGCCTCTTATTGTTTGCTCGTCTTCCTTTGACTTAGATCCAGTAATTTACTTGGAAAACTCTATGGGATTGTTTGGAAGCGATGTTCTTATCAATTTTTATTCCCTTGACATGTGTTCCTTCCAAATAACTATTCTTCCTTTTGATGAAGACCTCTTGGAATCCATGATCAAGGTGTGTCCATTGACATGTGTTTCTTCCAGTTGGAAGCCATGATCAATTCACTATGAGGATAATTTATTTTACTGTGTCAACCTCGTTAAAAAATGAAACATGTAGGTGAGGATAGTTTCTTTTACTGTGTCAACGTCATTAAAAAATGAATCAGTTAGTCGAGACCATAGTTCCTTTTCTTGTGTCAAGCTCGTTTAAAAAATGAAACAAGCTTCCAAGAGGAAAGTTATTTTCCTGTGTCAACCTCGTTAAAAAATGAAACAAATTCTTACGAGGACAATTCCTTTTCCTATGTCAACCTCGTTAAAAAATGAATCAGTTGGTGAGAGGATAGTTCCTATTACTAAGTCAACCTCATTAAAAAATGAATAAGGCATGAGGACAATTCTTTTCCTGTGTCAACCTCATTAAAAAATGAATCAGTAGGTAGATTGTAGATAGTAGATTAATAGATTAGAAATAATATTTTTCTGAGGATGGTTCCTGTTACTGAGTCAACCTCATAAAAAAATGAATCAAGTATGAGGAAATTTCCTTTTACTTTGTCAACCTCATTAAAAAATGAAACACTTTGCCATGCAAATAGTTCTTTTCCTGTGTCAAGCTCATTAAAAAATGAAACAAATCCTCCCCTAATTGAGTCGAGTCTTTGACTAGATCTCATGAATGCTAAGTCGTATATTTAGGTTAGTTATTTCAGTTTTTGCATAATTTTCTTACAGTTTTAGGTCGGGTATTTCATATGATCTCGTAAATGAACCTTCATTACATCCAGGTATTAATTACCAGTAGTCTATTTAGTTGAATGAAATGAAGCTGGGGGGTATGCGCTCTAACAAGTTACACCAGGGGGCATTAAAACCTATCTGAAGCATATTTTTTATTTGTTTCAAGCTTTTGTAAAAATTAAACCTATATCGAGTCGATTTCGGTTATTTTGAAGACTCGTTATACTCATGAAAATCCTGATATTATTTTTCTATCTTTCATTCTCGTAAAACACATGAAAATGCAAGGTTCTTTCCGTCTTTTCTTGCTTGTAAATTAAATTGAAAGTTGACCACAGGAGTATATTTTTATCCCTTTTTTGAACTCGTTAAAACTTATGAAAAAGTGAAAACCATGAGTACATTTTTATCCCTTTTTCAAACTTGTTAAAAATTATGAAAAGGAGAAACCCTGGAGTTCTCTTTGAAGCCTTTTCAGACTCTCTAAAAATGAAAATATTGCCTAGTACTTTACTATTCAAACTCGTTAAAGTAAATGAATGATCGTCCCTTTAACATAAGTTTACCCCTTTTACAGACTGAAATGGACTATTTACAAAAAAGGTATATGTTGACTAATTACAGTCAATAGAGTTCTCTCCCACATTATTTTATCCTTTTTCGGGCTCGAGGGACTAAATTTACGAAAAAGTACACCCATGGAGTTTTCTTAAGTTTTTTCTTCTGGCTCTCTAAAATTGAAAAACACCAAGTTTCTCCAATACTGGACTCGTTAAAATTTAACAGTAAAGGACCTGTTGAATTTTAAACAGGAACAAATCACTCCTTCTTAGAGTTCAAATTTTAAACTAAGTTGGACTCATCCGAAGGATGAGCTCATAAACAAGCAAATGTTATCCTCCTCAAGCTTGTCAAAAATAAAGAGGTACTTGCCAGAAATGGTGGGGGAAAAGAGAGAAAAATGAACCTGTTTGTTATATTTTAATTTTTGGAAAACCATTAACCGCTCTTGAACATGACACTTTTGTTCACCTTGGTTGTGAAAATCCTTTGCCTAACCGTTAATCAAACCATATTAAAAGTCTTTAGCCTATTTTTGGGTATTAGCTTTGGGTCAATTGTCACCAAGCCATATGCAGTGTCATTATGTGTTCAAGAGGACAGTTCAAACAAACCATTCATATGCAAAATATTTGTCTTCCATTTTGACCATCCCTGAGTTAGTCCTTGAAAATATATTTCTTCAAAAATTGATCTATGATTTCATGTTGTGGCTTTACCTACGACGGATCACTTTCTATTGATGAAAATTCATTATCTAGGAAGCCGATCTGGAAATCGTTAGTACCTTGAAATATGCATGCCTCAATGATAGGTTTCTCGCCTTCGATGACAGGTTGCATCATTGACCTTCTATCGAATGATTTTGTGACATGTTCGACTTGAACTCATTCATTCACATTTCATGGATAGTACTGAGTATTTTGAGGGCCATTGACATTACTAGTGGCTACTCTCACACTTGTTAACAGTTCACATTATTGACTGGTAATCAAGTGGTTTCTACCATGTTCGACTTCAACACATTCATTCACATGGATAGAATCGTACTAGGTTGGGAAGTGGAAATCAAGACCCTGGATCTAGTTTCTACCATCCAGGCTGCGAGGAATTTTTTTATTCATTTATACAGTGGAATATTCATAAACAGATGGTTGCGTCCATACAATGTCTACACATGTCTATACTGTTGATGTATTGAAAAATCATTCCTGTATCAGAATAGTTTAAGTCAGTTTTCTAGTTAGTTTTGATCTGAGTATGGGAATGCCTACCTCAGCGATGATATGTATACATATATATATTTTGCATTGAATTTGTTTACAGGTGTCCACAGGATGATCCTTCAAATGATAAAGTACTTCACTCTTCATACATGACAGACTCTATCTTCATCTATTATAGATTTCGCAGTTTAGGGGGCAATCTGTTGCACTAAAAATTGTCAAACTGACATTCTGTTATCTGTATGAGCTCATTATCACTCATACTTTCCTCCTTTGCAACTCTTAAAACATCAATTCCTCATTTCAAGCCTTAAAAATAAGAGAAAATCTCTCAAAAGTCTCTAAAACTCTGGTATTGCACTTTCTCTTTGTCCTACTTGCAGTCTCGCACCTTATGGTCATGTCTCCTGCGCACCTGATCGCACTTTCTCTGTGTTAAGGGTGAAGACCCCTGTAAAAGATTAAAAAGGCACAAGTAAACTATAAAAATCTCATTTTCAGTCATTTCTAAAAGCTTCTAGAAGGAATCTTGTGGTGGCAAGTCCGCTTTTTTCAGGTTCATCTATCCCATGCATTAAGGAGCTAACCCCTTGATGTGAGGAGCTTATCCCTTTGAAGGAGGATTTATCCCTTCATAGGTGGAACTGTAAGCTCCTCTTTTGCACTATAAAAATAGGCATAGGGCAGCCTCAAAGGGTTACTGATGGACAAAAACAATTGATGAGTTAAAACCTTTAGTATTATTTGAGGTAAAGTGTTGTTGGAACTTAGACTCCTTTAGCTGAGATTTTATGAGGAAACATTACATAACTATATGTATCTCAGTTAGAAGAGTGGAAGGATTGTCATAGTAAAGGAAATTCCTACTTCAGACCCCGAGAAGATCTGTTCAACATCAAGGCTGAAAAGGTTGTAAGGTTCTTCTACTATTTCAAAGTTAATACAAATAAGTTTTTTTTTCTCAATAAGCTATCAATTGATTGTTTATTTTATTGATTTCTTGATCACCATAATAGATATTATTTATGAATATATGCTATGTAGGTGCTATTTGATGTTTGTTTGTTTGTATTGCAGATCTTTGAAGATAACTCTTTCGGGCGACTGAAGGACAACTACTACAAACAAGCATTGGATCAAGGTAGGATCATATCACCTTTGTAGCATTTACTTATAAATCGTGATCTATCTAGAGAAATATAGATTTGATTTTCTTTTTTTTTCTCTAAAATCTTCTGATGCTAGGGAGATTGGTCCTGTCTACAAGATCGATTTATCCGGCCAATAGTTTCTCCAAATTAAGGAAAATTTTTGTGGTCATCTTTAGGTTTTTCATTTTAGATCCAAGTGCAAAGATTCAATTCCCTACCTAAATCACTTTCGCAAATCCCTTATCTGATTTAGATGTAGGATGGCATATATACCCTTTGAAAAGGTTTTTTTTTTTTTTCTCTTTGATCCAAGGAAGCGTTACAACTCCAAGCACCTTGTGCAAGTTGGTGAGCCCTGATATTGCACCAAGGCTGTTGCAACTCCCAGGGGCTGGCCTACTTTACTTTATCAACTTGAGCTTCATACAAACTTGGAGGAGACACTTCTATATACACAAAAAATGCACCCTATTCATGTCATCCTCTTCTTCTTTACAAAAGGGTGTTATTTTGTAAACTATGATAAAAATTGAAAAGGAAATTGTTGAAAGGAAATGAAAGAAAGGAAAGTAAACTAAATGTTGGAAAGAAATGAAAAGAATGAAAATAATTTAATTTGAAGAAAAGAAATGACACGAATGAATCTAATTTAACTTGCTAAAAATAAATGGCAGAAAGGAAAATAATTCTAAACCACACTTAACTTGGCCAAAGGACTAAATGGACTCTACTTGTCCTACGCTCTATCTATCATGGTTTTACTCATGAAACTAAGCTTTCCATGACTTAATTCTAATTAAAAACTGTGATTTTCAGCTTGGAGGGTAGAAGAAGGGCTCAAGAGGCTAATGGAGGGCTTAACACAATGAAATGAAGCTTTGGAGTGGAAATCGGGGGTTTAAACCTGCTTAAAAAAATTTTGGAGCGCAAAGAGGTATTGGAGTGTAGTAATTTAAAACGTGGGATGGTGGAGTGTGATAGAGGACAAAGGTTGCGATATGCGATGTCGCAATCGCAATATTGCAAAAGTAAAGGGATAGTGGAAAGGTAGTTCAGTAGTGGGAGTGAAGTGCGATGAGGTAATTTTGTGAAGTGCGATGGAGAGTGGTGATGTGGAGGTGGAACCGATATCATAATCGCAACATCGCAGAGTTGGAGAGATAAGTGTAAAAGAAAAAAAAAAAAGTTGCTATGAGCAGTCTATGATGTGGCAGTAGTATAACATCAACATTTGAAAGTGGTAGTGTTAAGGAGAAAAGGTAAAGGTTGCAATTTGTGGTTGCGCGAAAAGGAAATTTAATTGCATTTGTAGTAGGTATCGAAAGAAAAACGAAAAAGGCGTGATTTGCGATATGCGATATCACAATATCGTAATCGGCAGAACCAAGAGGTAAGTGTTAACAGAAGAGGGAAAGAATTGCAGGTTGTGATTTGTGATGTATAGTAGTAGGGGTTTCGAGGAGAAAAGACAAAGGTCAGACTTTGATGGTTGTTGAAGCATTTTTTTACGTGTTTTTCATTAAAAAAGGTAAGGTAACCCTGAATGAAGAAAATAAAGGAGTCGGGAGGGTTGAAGGGCTTGAGTGCCTTTAGGTAAAAAGGTAGGGCGCAGCAGTAAAAAGAAGTAGAAAACAAGAGGGGATGGAGGCACACCGGTAGTGCTGAGAAGTGTAACGAACTTGCAAATTCATGCATGGAAAGCTGACAAGAATGCATGACAACAATAGTGAAAGAGAGGCTCAGACTTGGTAATGGAGTTTCTTCCCTAAACTCAAACATAAAGAGAATTTTGTCATGTAGGAAGGTCTACCCTGGTCAAACTCTATTGACAGAGATGAGAGGAGCATGCTTGACCACAAATTTTGGAGTTTTTCATCTATTTTGCTACTCACAAGGAAATGGAAAACTAAAATAGCAAACTGAAAGAAAATACCAAGAAGCAAATTGAAGCATAAATTAAATTATCAGAAGCAGAGCTAATGAAATGATAGAAGGCAAAGAACCAATACAGCAGAGAGGCTAAGGCACATGGATTGGGCCCTAACCCATAAGCCTAGCTCTTTGAAACTTAAATCAGTAAAATTAAATCAGTCTGCTCATTTCATAAAAGAATAACCTCATACACCTTTGAAAATTTGATGACTAAAACAATAAAAAGCTCAATAAGTTGCAACAAAGTTCTGACTATCATGGACTAGTATTGGCTAACCCTTCCTAGCTCTAGCTTTGCTCTATTTATTCTATAGGGTAGCTACTAACAACTCCCTAGAATATGGTGATTGAGTCCTCTTGACTCCCAATAAACAAATATTGAGTACACTCCTATTTTCTTTGCTTGGTTGCCTCTGGAATTCGAATTTCTAGAGAGAATCCTTGGGATCCTTTCGCTGCCTTCAGAGTTCGAATTGATGGAGAGAATCTAGGGTGGGAAATCCTCCTATAACTTCTCCTTGTTGTCTCGCCCAAGTCTTTATGATAAAATATTTATAAAAATGCTTAATAAATCATTATTTTCTGCACTCAACCTCATATTAAGTAGTCAAAGTATGTTAGCCTTAATCACCACCTATACTAGCATCTTAAAACCAAGTAGTAATTAAAATTCAAGGAAAAGAGATCTAAGAAGGAAAAAAGGTTACTATTAACCCCTTCAAATATGTCTAATGTTGGAGCTCATCATCAGCCCTTGACTGAATGGTTTCTCATCCTCTGAGCAATGAGTCCTCCTCCTGCATTTCCTTCAAGTCCTTGATAGTCCCCTTAATTTCCGCACTCTCCCATGTGTCCTTTTCATCATTCATCCCTAGCAGCAAAGGTGGGTTGAGCTATTGTCCCAACTATTGGATATTTTTGGCATGCATGGCCCTCTTTTATAGTGGTGCCCATTCCAATGCACCCCTCAGTATTTCTAGAGTAGGGTACTCCCTGTTCTTGAGATTGTGAGGAGGTTGTTCCATCTCCACTGGCTGTCCATAATGAACTCATATTCTATCTACCTAAAATCATCATCAAAGTGACCGATCACCTGGGTTTGAGTCTGAAGGTAGCTTTCAACCTGTGTAGGGTATTTTTCAATCTCTTGATGGTTAAGGATGACTCCTCTTGGGCTAAAAAATCTTGGTCTAATATATAAGGGTTCTCTATTTCTTCTTCCCATGACCTTCCATATCTCTTTTTCTCTAGTGTCCTAATTCACCATCCAAGATGCTAGAGCCATTAACTGCATATCCATGATTGTAGTATTTGGGTCCCAAATATCTAGATTTATCAACACAAAGTTATCCACATAAAACTATGTCATATTTTTCTGATCAACCATGTTATCTTCCTTGTGGAAATTCATGAATTGCCTAGACTCATGGAAATTTAGTAATCCCTGGGAGGCTGGAGTTTTTATTTGAAATAGAAGCCATTTGTCTTTGAGTTAAACAACATATGAGGAAGAAGGGAATCTGTGTTGAAGGGATTCTATGCATAAGCCATGGTGGCTAGTTGCTCCTCTTTTTGCTGCAATTACTCCTTCGGTGATACATTCTCTGCTTGTGCCTTCTGCAGCTACTCCTTCAGAACTAATTCTTCGATCTTTCCCTCCTCCCTTGTGTTGAGGCCTTAGAATTTCACTACTGAAACATGGGGGAAAACCACCTAATCCGAACCTTAAAGCAAATCCTTTTCCATTTGGTATAGTGGCTCCGACTGGGGATAATGGGACCATTTTGCCAATAAGGATGATTTTGAGGGTGTGTGATTATATGGCATGCAAAAGGAAATGAATTTAATCTATTGGATGCATCTATCTAAAATATTTATTCCACTATATACCTGGGATGTTTCTTCCTCTATGCGATTTGAAAATATATCCTTCAACTGTTAGTAATATAGATCATTTAACAGTTGAAAGAGATGAAAATTATGTAAAGTGATTATTCTAACAAAATAGTTTGACTAGACGAATTGTGAAAAATATATCGCATTCATATGTGTGATTATACATTCAATAGGAAGCTATAGATAAATATTAGAATAGAAGTGCATGTAAAATTCATCTATAATAACGTTTTAAATATATAATGAAATAAAAGATGACTATCAATCTATAAGGCAATACTTAATACAAGTGAATAAAATTACCATATGTACGAAGTCCTACTCATGTAAACTGACAGTTATTGATTTTCTCCTTCTCACTTTCAAGAAATTTAAAGAGTACAATAGTGCAACATCAGCTAAACAACTTTAATTGTCAAAAGATAAGAAATGTGTTCCATTAATTCATCAAATCATTCACAAAATTACAATAATGAATTATTTGCAAATGTTTTTGAAATTTTTTTGGAACCTTCTCTAAATGCATGAGAGGGGTTTAAATAGTAAACTAAATATGTTATAATAATATATTATTACAAAAATATAGAGGAGGGTTAAAACAAGCATCCTTGTAGGACTAACTTAAACTACAATCTAGGAAAATAAACTAACAATTTTGACTTATGAATTTCAGCCTTTCTTCTGGATTTGGTCACGAAGTTGAAAAATATCTATAATAGGCTTGAGATGAGCTCCCTACGAAATACTTGATCTGACATGTCCCTTGAATATTACATTTTAAAGTATGGGCTGCTATTATTTTGTTAAATATGTTAAGGATTGCAGAATCTGATGTTGATGACAAGGATTGATCAAAAAATCCAATAATTTTCTTGATCAAAGTTATTTACCTTCTTAATTACTTCATCCTATGTGTCTAATTTATTCTTCCACTATTTTATTATCTTTTTTTCTTCTGAGAACACTTCAGATGTGTTCTCTTTGAAATTTATTCTTTTACCAGTTGTTCACATACAAATTCAATAATTTCATTTGATAACTTAGACATTTTTGCTGCTTCTTTCTCTTCCTTCTTGATTTGTGCTTCCTAATATCTAAATAGGATCCCATAATGAAACTTATCTACCTGAGGTAGATCAACTTCTTTTCCTAGGCCTCATACTTTCCAATGAATGTGTTCATTGATCTTCTTTTCAAGTCTTTCACATTCAAGTTTCTGAATAACTATCTGTTAAATAAATATTTAATTTGAATCACAATAAGATTAAATCATAGAATCTTGATGAAAAAATACTTTGCGTTCTTTCTTTAACTTAGAATTTATATCCAGTGCTTCTTTAACAAAATTTTGTAACTGTGGTTGGCTCTGTATTCTGATCATCATTGTTTCCAGTTGTGCTCATTTCTCATTGATCTCTATTTGATGTTCTAATTTAAGGCTTTCAAAATACTTTAGAAATTGGGTCATATTTTCTTTGATTTTCCCACTGGAATTGGATTTTTATTCATTTAAAAAATTCTCTAATTCTTGTACTGTGGCTTCCTTTTGCGTCAGTAACACTCTAACCTCAGTAGCTTTATCAACGGTGGCAGTAGAATATGCCCCTGTATACTATGATAATTTAGTTAGATGTTATGTAGGGTGATCTAAGGAATCCTTCCATAGGACATCAACTAATTCATCTGTAAGGTTTGAGAATATTTCATCAGTTCTCCTTATTTTTTTCCTCTTAAATAGAACCTTATAGCTAGGACTGTAGAAAATGTACAATGAAGGAATTTCTTCAACTTGTAAAACTATCCTTTCTATAGGGTAGGCTGGTATGATATCTCGATCATGAGTTTCTAGAAATTTTTGTACTGGATTAACAGTTTGCACAATATTCTGGGAATGTTTAGGTGTCCGAAATCTAGATACTTTATCAGTATTGGGATTAGCCTTAGGAGTTTTTATTTCTTCAGAAAACTCCTCCCATTAACTACTAAATTCTTCATTTGTGACTTTTTAGACTAATCTAGGGTTTCATGAGTATGTTGAACTTCTTGAGAGGTTGTCTATGTTCCATTTCTTTCTTTTTTCTCATGCATCTCTATATCTTGGATTACCTGATCAATTATCTTTTCTGTGCTATTATTTCCAGATTTAGATTCATTTTTAGAGTGATCGAAATTATGATATTTATGTTGTGATTGACCTGATTCATCCTCGGACATGTCTTTTGCTTCATTATCCAAGTTGATACTTGGAGTAGGTCTGTTGACATCTTCAATAGTTAACAACTTAAGAGGAAATCTCTAAAATCTCTTATTTCTATATACTTGGAATGCTTCCAAATCATATTGACTCAATTGGCTGGATGAAAACTTGGTTATATTTGAAAATTTTTCAATGCCTTAGAAGAGATCATCAAATTCATCTGTCTCCTTTACAAAAGGCTTCATTTTGTGCTCTATAGTGTAATTTTTAATTACATCTTTTGGATCGTATAATCTCTTTGGAATTTATGACAATTTCAATAGACTGATTTTGGAAACCTCTTTTCAGGTATGGCCAATGTCATATAGTGCAAAAGTACAGGGAAATTAGGCCAAATGGCCTTCTTAGCATGGTTCAGTTGTTTAGTGATACCATTAAAAAGATAGTAAGCTATCTCTCATGCATGCAAATTATCAGGAACATAATAAGGTAGGACACGGGGAGAAGCATAACCCCTAAATAATCTGACATACGTAAAATTCTCATCTGCAAGCCATCTAGCCACAAAAAGAATATTTGCGCTAGCCACTTCAGAAACCCTAGGGGCCTTTTTATTAAATATCATTTGGTAAACAAGAAATATGACTCCATAACAAATTTTATGGAGATGCAGGTGGAAGTCTAAATCCAAGAGGTCTTGTGGTAAATGTGGATTGGGGTAGGGTCTTGGGTAGTCCATTTCAATCCCATGGTAGGAAAACTAGAATTAAAACAGATGGCATCCATGACATAGGCAAACATAGAAAAGGGAAGTGTCTCTATATACGAGGCACTCCTTTTATTCCTATATTCAGTGATTTGTTTGGATAATCTATCATATAGGATTTTTTCCCAATTAATAATTGATGAATTGATGATTACATCAATCAATGGAACCCATTCTACTGAAAACGTAGTGGTATTAGGTTTGGAAAACAATTTACAAAACATACTGGTAGCATAACAATAAGGGTAAGGAATTTGGCCAATAGACTACGTACCAAGTTTATCTGGTTTTATTTTTCCATGATCTTCCTTCCACTCCTTTATGACTTTTGTTAAATCTGGGTTGTTTGCTTTTAAGCTTTGTAGAAAATCTATGTCATAGTTTTTTTGTGAATTGGGTAAGTAATACAATGCTTTCAAATAATTTGCCCTGAAAGAACCAATATTCTTACTTCTTGAATCCTTAAAATCTCTATCTTTTGTGTTTAAGTGGTTAATTTCCCACTTAACCATATTCGCGTAAGGGGTAACTTTTGGCCTTGCAGCTATCTTGTGAACGAATGAACATGAGATGTTAAAATCAGTTGAGTCTGAAGAAACATATATTTTTTGTGAAGAAACTTTATCCATCACTATTGGCTTTTCATCTTCTAAAAACTGATACATTGCTTTCCATGAGGAACTGCCGCATTGCTTGTTGCTAGTAGTATCTGAGAATAAGGGAGACATCTCTGAGCCTTCAGTTGCCACCATTTGAGAAATATATTTCCCTTCTTGCTCATTTCAATCTTCTTGAATTCGTTAAATGGTTTCGTGATTTCAAGAAAATAGGGAGAGCTTTAAAAATATAGAGAATAGAGAGTCAAATATGTTGTTTATATCAAACATGTGCAAATATATATGAATATTTTCAAATATAACAAAAATCATCGATAATAATTTCAAATTCAGATCTCTTACACCTTCACACGAAATATATATCAATAAACTCAAAGTTGTTAGATCTTGAATTTCATTTTTCAAACACAAAATAACAATAATAACATTAGAAAAATGAGAATCTTTCTTAAATAGGTGGTGCGGGCTCAAGAATTAAATGCTGATGAGATGCGCCAAAAGACCGTTAAAAGTACTCCGACGTGGAACACATATTTCAACAGCTGGCTACATACGTCACTGTGGGAGGTCTCAAGGTATGAAGAGCTCGCAGGGTTCATGCCTCCACAGTGAATCTTGACCGTTGATCTAGATCGGCCCTGTCATCAATAGGGTCAACTGCGGAGGCACCCTCCTCGTTAACCCGTGCGCTGAAAGTTTTCGCGGGTTGACACTTTTATTCCTTGTTTGATAAGTCATCGGATCCCACTCCATAAGATGCTCTCTTTTTAATATATTCTTTGGGACCCGCTTCCACAAAGCTTAAAGTATTAAATTTAAATTTATATGCAACAAATATTACATTTTTATTCCAAAGTATATGAATTTTTATATTTTAACATATATTTTGACACTTTTCTATTTTTTTGTATTTTTAAAAATTAAAAATAAAGGATATTGCAAATGAGCCACAACATAATCGAAGATTTAGATGTAAAATAAAATAAAAAATAAAAAATTATTGCAATCTATTACACATCAAACAGGAAAAATCTCAGCTTTTATTATAACCAAAAAACTGGTGTTACATGAAAATATGACGCAAAATAGTTGAGATGGAAACTGACCACCAATATAAATTGCTACACCACGCTAGCCTCCAAAACGGAACTGCTTCACTCTCCCTCCGGCAACAACTAGCACTCAATCAAATGAAAATCAATTAACCACCAATTGAGGATCTAAATGATCCTCAGTCCAATATCCCTGAAGCTCTGTGAAACTCCTAAATGATGTCCCCTCAATGGGAGTTGGGTTTTTGTCCACCTTGAGTGTAATTAATAAAGTTAAGCCCAAAAATAACTCAGTTTTATGAAATTTGTTGGAATGCACGAGAACGAAAGGAAACTCCTCATAAATCCTCCAAAAAACCCCTGGGCCCGCTGATGACACCAACATGTACCTGTGACATGTCTGCTCCCAGCTCTGGAAGTCCATCATGACCCTGTCATAGGTGACAGAAAAAAGGGAATATTACATAATTTATATATCATTTTATGTGTTAGTTATTTGTAAATAAACATATTTGATCATTTTGAATACCTTTCCCCTCTCAAAAAAGTATAATAAAGTATTCCTAATGGTTATATCTTCATTTTGGGAAGTAATATTCTATTATTTCCTATATTCGAGATCAACCCAATACTTTACTATAAATAAGAGGGTTTTCCATTCATTTTTCACCATTATAATTATAATCGTTCCCAATATCTTCTTCTCGCATTCGAGCTCCCATTAGAGTTCTACATATCGTTCTAGGTTTTTCACATACTTAGATAGAGAATCAATCAATGAACTAGTAAGGAAATCAAAGGACACATCTGATGGATGGGGACTTGCAGGCCCTTTTTGTAAATCTCCTTCAGTATGTGTTATCTATAAATATTATTATTCATTCAAAAATATTTCAATAATTGTTTTATTACATTGGATATTGATTTATGTTTTTTATTTTAGATAGCATATATCTTTTTATTTCAGGTTTTTCTCGTTCTTATATTTCATATCTCAAATGTAATAAAACAAGAATTTGTGTTAGGATCAGTCATCACCGTTTACTTATGTGAAGTTTTTTTGGCACACCTTCCGGGAAATTTCATGCTAACAATAATTGACCTTAATTGATACAAACTAGAAATCACACATTCTTTACTGAACTCTAAATCCCCTAACTCTAATTCCCCGAGTTAACTAAGTGACGAGAGCCATGTTCCTCAGTTAACTACATCCAAGTTGTCCGTTTATGTGGAAATTTTAATTTTCTCAATTTAATGAAGGAAAAATAAAATTTAGAATTTATTGCTGCATTTTTCAGCACTCCCTCTAATAAAGAAAGGGATTATCAACCTCCTATGGAACTCAAACATCCCTATTGGAAAGGTCTTTGTAAAAATGTCTGCATATTGTTCCTTTGTTGGAATGTAGTCTAGAAACATTATCTACCTATGGATATAATACCACAAATGAAGATTCCATATATTTAAATGTTGGGATCAATAGTGAAATATAAGACTTCAATAATTCTTGATGCAACTATGATTATCAAAATAAATTAAAACTTGAGCCATCATTTGACCAAACAATCCCCCAAGTATCTACCTCATCCAAACCACCTCACATGTTACTTGAAATGAAACCATGTATTATGCTTCTAGAGAGATTATAACCACAACTATTTTCTTCCTATTATGCCAAGAAAGAGTTGCGGACCCAACAGTTAAAATTATTTAGGCCTGATCAACTCCCCGCTTGCACTCCCTCTTCCTCTTTGTACCATAATCGAAACTGGGTATTTCCTCTAAGGTACCATAAAAAATTATTAGCTACCTTCCAATATAATTTGGTCACCCTAAGGTGCTCAAATGGTTTACTACATACCACATATCTAGTCCTGTGTTCTGAAGCTACATCAGTTAACCCATTAGCTTCCAATAAATGGTACCGTCCACATCTTCACCTTAAGTAACATCTTCCTTCCTCGAGCTGGTATCTAGAGAAGTCTCCATGGGTTTGCAACTCTCTATGCAAAATATTTGTAGTACCACATTGGCATAGTCACTCTTAGGGACAAGCAATTCCCCATCACCTTACCGTACTTCCAACCCAAGCAAGTAGTGAATAATACCCATGCTCTTTATTTCAAATTATCTTGCAATGTCCTCCTTGTAAGCTCTGGTACAAGTGGAGGCCTACCATGGCAAGGTTTGGGACTCATTGTTGGTGGTGTCAAACAAAATTGTTAAAGGGGTACTCACTCCTTGTTGGTGGTGGCTAGCTAAATTATTACAAGGTTAGTGGATGCTTTTTGGTAGTGCCTAGCTAAATTGTTGAAGTTGTGGTGGCTCCATGGTAGTGGTGGCCTACTAAGAGAACTAAAAAATATTTGAAGAAATAATCAACTATTCAATGCAGCGTAGTAGAAAGAGGGTGGTTCTTATTTCTTTGGGTTTCCAAAAAAAATAATTAGGTCTCATTGTGCAAGTTTGTATTCATGTTTATCAAGGCTCTTATCTATTAATTTTATTCATAAATAACTATTAAAAGTTTTATAATCCCTATCACTATTGTTTCATCTTCCCTCTTAGTAGTGATTTAATTTCCAACAAGTGGTATGAGAATGAGTTTTCTCTAGTTAAATTTCATCGCTTGAGGATAGATCAAAAACTTTGGACAAGAATAGGAAGAATATGGTTGAGAAAAGGACTAACAACAAATAAGATAGGAAAACCTTAGATATAGAAGAACCCTTCCTCTTATTGGTCAAGGTATTTTATTTTTCCTAAGTTATAGATATTATCATCATTATAGATCTAGATTCCCATTTCCTAGTACTGGCAATAATGATTCTCCACATACAAGGAAAATTGATTTTCAAATGGATAAATCAAAATAAGAAATTTTTTAAGATGAAAATTAGATCAAAAGAGTGGCACTAGAATGTGATATTTAAATGCTTGTAGTTAAGAAAAAAAGCCAATATAATTTACGTTAAACTTTTGGTGAGAAGTTATTTTACTTCAAGGAATAAATCATTAGAATCGAAAATTAGGTGGAAAAATGAAGGTCAGTCAAATATGGAATAATGAAGTAATACAATGAAAAGAAAGATCATTGAAAAATACTGGAAACTAAAATCGCTTAATTCAAGAGTGATTGACAGAAGAAAACATATCAATTGAAGATCAAACAAAATTCTACCTCTCCTAAATTAAATTTCATCTTGCAGAAAGGAGGAACTATATTAGTAGCATCTACAAGAAAAACATATGATAACAATAGAAAGAGTAGAAAGAATGTAAGGAATCAATAAAAATAGAAGCCAAAGGAGCCAAATTTCATTGTAGAAAAATAATTTTCCCCTAAAACATCATTCAAACCCTTAGGAGATGTGAGATTCTTAATTTGTGAAAAATACGGACATATTGCAATAACTTGCAATAGCATGCGAAAAAATATGCAATTGGATAGAAAGCCTCATCATTCAGACAACCAAGGAGGATTGCTCACATTACAAAGCTAAACAACAATAAGGTATAGAATTCCTTTTGACCCTTTCTTCTACTCATTTAATTATTTTGGCTATAGGGTTAGTGAATGCAGGTCTTATGCAAATACAAATATAAGGAATATAAATATTATATATGAGTACTTCCACCATTATTTGGTTACATAAGGTGATACATGTGCAACAATATTTACTATCTGGCCTAATATTACAAGATACCAAGCTTTTTAAGAAATAAAGTTAAAAGAGGAGTATCAATCAAGTAAAACCAAACAAGAAGCTATAAAGTGGAGTGTCTTGTACCTTAAGAGACAATTCCTTAGCTATGATAAGGAATCATTGCTTAAGACATTTATATGATTATGTCACTAAAATATCTGTCTTTGTTTTAATCACCTTCAAGTATTTATAATTAAACCTTTAGATATCAAACAAAATGAATGTCTCACAATTATATTATTTGTTGATGTTGAATGAAATGACCAAAAGAAATGAAAGAAGAAAGTCCAAACTGATATGTTGTCACACAGAATATATCATCTCAAACTTCTCAGGAATTTATGAAAGAAGTAGTTAAAACAAAGGAGCACCAATTAAGGATTTTACCTCTTGATTACATAGGTAAAAAGAGATCTTCTTCTCATTACTATGTCTCATTCAAAGAAAGAAAAATAGAATGTGAACTAAGATACATATCAACATAAATAGATGCCAGAAACTTGCTTACTCATTTATTAATCATTGAAATCTTTGAGTACAAAATAGTAATCTAAAGGTCCAAAACTCAGAACCTCCCTTCCTCTTGAGAATTACATTAAATACAAAAAAAAAAAAAGTTTGAAACTGATGTAAACAATTCCAACTACCACAACTACTTAGGACTTCAGAGGCTGTCTATTACATGCCTTGAAAATGTCTTATTATAATTACATTGTCTTTGGAAAAGTAATAAAATGTAAAAATATACATCCTAATCTATAGGAATTGTGGATGATGTTGCTGCATGCCCTTGGTCATTTTATTTGCCTTTCTTTGATAATGAAAACCCTTCTGGCAAGTCTATTGTACATGCTGTGAAATTTTTCCATATCTCTATCTTTTTCCTAGGCGAATGTGTTAGATTATGATACTCCAATCTGAATGCAGTAATTCAATTATAAGATGGTCCCTTTGGGAAAATAGTTTTTACCAACCATAGTAACTGGAAATGTTTTTGCAAAAAAATGACCATTGTTTCTCCTTTAAGCACCTGAGTTTTTTCATGCCTATTATGCACATTGATTTTTTCCATAACTAGAGAATTCTCATAAGAATATCATGGAAAAAGTTTTCCTTCCTCTCCCCAACATGATGGTAGACCTATTCTTGTTATTTTTTCAAATAACTTATCAAATTTACTTACTCCCTCCTTAATTTCCATCATTTTCTTTTCCGTAGCTTTCCTAGGATCATTTCTGACAATCATCTTATTGATCTCCACTACATATAAGGTCCTGTCCTTAATATCATTCTCTTCTAATTCTTGATCTGTTTTAGAATTAATAAATTCAATGAAACTTTTAGCCCATATGGCTCTGTTAATTTCCTTCTTCTTATCTGTCATGATTGATTCTTCACATTCCCTGATAACATTTTTTTCCTCTACAACTAGCTTCAAATAACTCCAAATTGATTTCACTTTAGAAATGAGATCATTCCAAATGATATCTTTGTCTTGTATCAGTCAAATGTTTCCTTTTAGTCTTTCTTTGAGATTTCTATTCTCAGCATTAGCATTCTGAATATCCATTTTATACTTATCAACTTCATTCTTTATGATATGAATCAAATTTGTTTCAATCTTTAGATTTTCTTGAGCCCTTTTCTGATCTCTTTCATCCATCTGCAACTTAGTATTCAATTGAAAAATCTATGCTTGAGGATCTTCATTACCTGTAGGAAAAACAAAAGTACAACTATGGTTATCAATATGATTTTTCAATGATATTGTAGTTTTCTTTATTATGGAAATTTCTTCATCTTTTTTCATTAGTTTCTGTAAAAGCCTTTCCTTCTCATTCTCCAACTCTGCAACTTCTGCAGCCATAGAATGTTCTCCTGTAGGAAACTTTAGCTTCTTCCTCAATGTGGATATTTCAATTTCAGCACTCTGCATAAACTTCTGTACAGCATTATTGTCACTAGCGTCCACTCCAATCTTTACAATGATTTTCTTTAACTCACCATTATGAATTGTTAAAGCTCTTGCATTAGCTTTCTCTAACTTCAATTTTTTAAGTACCTTTCCCAAAATATTTTCTGACTTCATCACCATTGCATTGGTCTTGGTCAAGTCATTTACAATTAACTGACCAATTTTCATATAAAAAATCATTTTATCCATCAGGGTAATCTTCTTCACATCCACAGTCACATTTAAAGTATTGAAATTTTTAGAAGAACCTATTAGCATGTCTGTGGGATGAGACAGGGAAATTCTGAATTGATCTTTTTCAAGATCCATGAGAGTCAAGAGTCTTGTTTGATCTGAAGTGACCTGATACTCAGCTTGGGCTTCCATGTTGGCCTTCATCTTTTGATTCCTTTCTTCAATTTGTGTAAACATATGTTTGATCAGAGGTACTTTCTCATGAGACATTTCATGACTCCTAAGTGAAGCGGGAACATTTTTTTCTTCTTTGAAATGTAAAGAAAAACCAGGTGGGTTAAATGTAAATTCTTCAGTAAACTTGTTCTCTTTTCAGCCCCCTTCTCCTCATCATTTAAGTCAATCACTATTTCTGTTCTTCTTTTGTTTGATTTTTCTAATATGATAGGGGTCTGAATGTTTGAACCTACTAAACTTATCACACCTCTACTTGCTAACTTCTCCAAATATGGCCTGCTTTCATGAATGAAAGTTGAATACCTATCTCAATTCTTCTATTTGAAATTACACTGTGAGGGTCATAAGCCCAAATTTCCCCTAATAGCATATGCATCTCATCTACCATTTTAGTAACCTCCTCAAATGCCTCTCTCATATTGACTATGAAAGGGCCTACAATCATGGGTAATTTGTATATGCCCCTTTTTCATGGGCACAAAGTGAACCTGATCAAAATTTATACTCTGTTGAATAAATTCCGAGGCAAATAGCCTCATAGGTACAAATGTTGGAAGTTGGTAAGGCTCAATACTTGCTCCATATAGCATAATTTCAGAGTAATCCTAAAAAACAAACCAATCTCCAAATTTTCAAGCTACTCATAGATGTAAATACTCCTGAGCTTTAGGTAAAAAACAAGGTGGAGGAACTCCATTCAAGATTTTATATGAAACTAACATGAAATAATTGGAAAAGTCAAACAACCCTCCTTCATTTTTCTCTCTTCTTACTACATCTCTCTATAACACTACTGATTTATTTTCTTGTTTACATCCATAATATTCAGACCTAGATGCATGAACTCTTCCACATTTTGATATAAGAACAAGTAGAAAATTAATGAAAGAAATTTAAAATAACTTGTTAATGAAAGGCTCATCAGCTGTGAATTAACTTACTCTTGCCAATATGATGTAATATCCATCACTTTTCCTGATTTCATCATCATGGAAAACATCCCCAAGACTGATTTATCCACTACATTGTCATCTTCTTTGCCCAGGATTTTGCAATGCTGCTTAATACTGGTCAAATTTCTGCATCAAAAATATCCATAGTAAATTCTTTGTTGTCCAGTTGAAATTGCTTCATGTTTGGCTTCAAGAAGTATATGAACTGATTAAATTCTTCACCTACAAGATTATCATAATAGATTACCAGGGAATCGTCATAGAGATGAATAACTGACTCTGACTCGAGATAGCAAAGGGCTTGACAGATTAGCTAGGTACAAACTTGAAAAAAATTATCTCCCTGACAATTCATGACAAAACATTTCCCAGGGTACATGACTAACACCAACCAATAGATAAATTTAGGAAAAAGCTGGGTTTTTGGAATACATGCAGAAATTATTCCAGAATTGACCATGGAAGTAAAAACAGGGGAGGCTTTGTCATTTAGGATGACTTCCTAATACCCCCCTCTGTGTCCATGAGAGGGATATGACTAGTTGAACCCAACAAGGATGAATGCTTAGCCATGACTGAAAATTGACGTAAAGAATAACTCACAAGGTGGTCACTTCTATTAGGGTGACAGGAAACTTAAAGCAGGATGTAGAGAAAACTACTCAAAAATTATTTTAAAAAAAGAATGGTAATTTTGTTTAAATATGTGGCGCGGCTTCAAAATTTAATGCTAACATGACGTGCCAACAAGCCATTGATCTGATGTGGAAGACAGCTGTGAACAACCTAGTGTCCTACGTAACTACGGGGGCTCTCGAGGTACGAAGGAAAAACTTGGTTGGTGCCCCCGCAATGAATCTTCACCATTCATCTATGTTGTCCTTACAGTCAACTGAGTCAACTGCGGAGGCACTCGTCTAATTAACTTGTGCACTGATTGTGCCCGCGGGTTGGGCCTTTTATTGAAAATTGAAACTATCGACACTTTCTGCCCAACAAAATGATCAATATTTAAACATAAATGCGGAACCCACTTTCATAAATTTTAAAGTGTTCAAAATTTTAACTTTATTACATCGACATAAATGTTTTTTATGTTAAAGTATAAGAATTTGAATACTTCAACATCTTTACAACAATTTATTTTTTTAATATTTTCAAGAACTGAAAATAAAAAGGATATGCAAATGATCCACAACATCTGGCTCCACTTGGGGATAGTGTTTTTACCACAAAACGCTAAGAACCTAAAGATTAGTGCCTTCACCTCGAGCATGGAGTCAAAAAATTATTGTTGAAAAATATACAATGAGAGAAAATCGAATATATGAAATGATGAACTTGCTGCTTCAGTGTTGGAAATAGTGTTTTAAATACTGCCCATTCAAAGGCAGCTCTACTGCTTCTCCACCAAGATTTTTCAACATAAAAGTGTTATTTGATCTAGCTTCAGTGATTTTGTAAGGTCCATACCATAAAGGATCAAAATTTCCATGTTTCCCTTTATCTTCTCTTCTAGTATCCCATCCTAATACCATATCTCCAGTTTCAAACATGATCTCCTTTGTGTTCCTGTCAAAAATAGACTTCATTTTTTCTTGATATGTGACCAAATTGTCTTTGAATCTATTTTCGCTTTCACTCAATTCTATTACCTTATGCAACCTTCTTATCAATGCATTAGGTTCTTCCTGAGCTTCTTAAAGAAAATAAATAACTGGTCTTGCTAACTGAGTGGGAAACAAAGCTTGAGTTCCATATACTAATTCATATGATGACTTACTAGTGGATCTTCTAGTGGTCATTCTCACTGCTCAGAGAGCAAAAATCAGTTTCGAGTCCCAATTTTTTTGGTTTTCATTGATTTTTTTCTTCAGGATCTTTACCAATGTTTTGTTAGATGATTATGCTAGTCCATTTCCTTGTGGGTGATATGTTGTGGAATGAGAAAATATCACATTATAAGATTAACCAAAATTTATGAATCTGACTAAGTTGAATACTTGAGAATTGTCTGTTACAATATTCACTGGACATCCAAAACTGCTGAAAATATTCTCTTCTAAAAACTTCATTACTACCAAATCATTTTCCTTTCTGGTAGGAATTGCCTCTATCCATTTTGTAAAATAATCTATGGCAGTTAGAATCCACTTAAACTGCCCACTTGATGGTGGATTAATTTCCCCAATGAAATATAATCCCCATCTTCTGAATGGTTCTTCAACGAAAACAGGAAGAAGAGGTAAAGGAGCTAACCTTTTCTTTTCTGCAAACAATTGGAATTTCTGACAACTTCTAACAACTCTATATACATCAGCAAATAAAGAAGGCCAATAGAAACCTGATTCAAGAATCTTATTAGAAGTTACTTTCCAGCTATAATGACCTCCATAAAATCATTCATGGTATTCTGTGATAAATTCCATTGTTTCTTCTTTTGTCAAACATAATAGCACGACACTGGCAGGATCTTTCCAATACAGTTTTTCATCAATTATAAAATAAGGCTGAGCTTTAAGTTTTAGAGCTATGTACTTAGATCTATTGATTGTTGGAGGAAAAGAAAGAAAACATAAATAGTGAATAATGTCTTTATACCAGTTTGAGCAAAGAAATTTGTATTTGATTGTTGACTTTGACTTAACCTGATCATTTTCCTCAGCCACTTCATTTAGAGGTGCAAGCAATTTAATACCCATAGCTTGAAAATTAGATTATGTCATCAATTTAGCTAGTACCCATTCTTTGAATAACTTAGTAGGTTTAATATCCAAATCATATTCTTGGATTTTAGCAATCCATTTACCTATTTTCCCCTCCACATCACTCTATACTACTGCATATTTCATAGTAGAATTAGGTAATTATGCTACTATTTGAGAATAAAGTACATAGGTCCTAAAATATTTGAATGATTTAACTTAAGCATATACCTTCTTTTCTACAATATTATACTTAAGCTCTGCATCTCTGAGGACTTTACTGAAAAAATCTACAGGTTTCTCACTTCCTTCTTCATTTTTCTGTAATAACACAACAACAATAGTAGATGATGATGCAAATGAGAATATTTGGAAAGGCTTCAAGTAATATAGACTGATAAAAATTGGAGCTTCTTGGAGAGCTTCTTTAATTATGCCAAAGTATTCGCTTGCATCCTTGTCCCATTTGACTTCAACATTCTTTTTGAACATATCTATTATTTTCTTGAAAATCTCTGCATAATTTGGAACAAATCTTCTCAAAAAAATAATTTTCCCTAGAAACCTTTGGATATATTTTTTACTTCTAGGCAGTGCAATTGTTTGTATAGCCTCAACTCTTACGGGATCAATTTTTATGCCCTAATTTGAAACTATATGACCCAGAAACTTTCCTTCCTCTGGAGCAAACAAGGATTTCTTAGGATTCAATGATAACCCAAATTTTCTGCACTTCAAGAAAGCTTTCTATAGGTGCTCTAAATTTTTATCATCAGAACCTAAAAAAATAGTAACATCATCAAGATAAATGACTACAAAATTGTCACCCACAAAAGCAATATCCATTTCCCTTTCGAAAGTAGCTTTTTCATTCATGAGGACGAATGACATCCTGGCATACATGAAATTTTCCCAATGTCTGGTGAAAGTTGTTTTCTTCTGATCTTCCTTCCCCACAGCTACTTGATTATATCCAGAAAAACCATCAACCATGGACAACATGTAAGCTCCAGTCTCTTTCCACAAAACAAAATCCATATTTGGCAAAGGATAATTGTCTTTTAGAGAAGCTCTGTTTAAATTTATGAAATCCACACATAATCTTATCTCTCCATTTTTCTTCATGACTGGTACCAGATTGGAAATCGAATCTGAATATCTAAGTGGGACTATGATTTTTGCTTGGAAAAGTTTCTTTACTTATTTTTCAATTGGGGCAAGTAATAGTGGGTTAATTTGTCTGAGCTTATGTCTATGTAGCTTGACTCCCTCTTTCAATGGTATTTTGTTCTAAATTATATCTAGATCATAAGTCTTTAAATCTTCATATGACCATGGAAACACATCTAAGAATTGTTTGAAAATATCTACATACCTTTATTTATATTAATTAGGAACTCCTTTAAACAACTTGACTATTTTAGGTTCATGCTGAGTTCCTAAATTACATTCCTCCATTTCTCCATCTTGAGATACATTTTTATGATTCTCCGCCACATCTATAGCATCAAACAATATCTCAAGAGGCACCAAACCTCTAGGAAAAATCTTATCTTTAAACTAAATTATCTTCTGATCCCCAATTGTTTGCTTCAGGTTTTAGACATATCACTTTAATAACTTTCATCAACTTCTAAATCAATTTGACTATCTTCAAAATTTCCAATCATTGTTAAAAATTGATTAATCTGGTCATCATCCTCAAAAACTTTCCAATTCTTTACATTATCAGGGATTGAAGGACTATGTCTCAACTCAATTTCATATCTTAACCTTGGATTAACTGGTGGTTAAAATGTACTAGCTGGAACTGCCAATGAATATGCCATTCTATTTTCTTCTCTTGGAATAAATTCGATATTAAAGGCTTCAAAATAATTTTCAACTACATCCCACACCTCATTTCTATAGGACCTCAATCTGGGATGCTTAGTTTGACACCAATTCCTAATCTATCTAATTATTAATTCAGAATCACCAAATACAGAAACAGATTGAATTCCCATTTGTTTCGCTACTTGCAGGCTTAAAATCAATGCTTCGTACTAAGCCACATTATTAGTAGATTCAAATTCCAGCTTAAAAGAAAAATATGAAAGGTTACCTTCAGGAGATATAAATATGAAGCCAGCTCCAGTGCCTTGTTTAGAAAAGGCACCATCGAAATAACACTTCCAAACTTTATTTGAATGTAGCTCCTTCTGTATATTGGCTGAAGAAAGCTTCTCTTTTTAGTCTTCAGAAAATTTTTCATCTTCATTCAGCATGAAACAAGAAATATATTCTTTCTCTTGGCCATAAATGGGGGAATTACCCGCATATTTATTGGTTGTAGTTTTCAAAAATCTATTTTCTTTGTATAGCCTCCTTTCCTCCCCATTAAAAATAGGAATGATGGCATATGTAAAATCCAATTTCAAGGGACCCCGAAGCTTTGCTCCCCAGGATCTAGACAACAACATGCCAAATCTGGCCGGAATATCTGCTACTAAAACATCCATCATAATACTCTTGGCTGGAATTTGAGCTAAGGAAAAAACCATGTGTTTTATAATACCTACATACTTCACCCTTTTTGAATCAAAGGAATAAAGGTCTCTATATGGATTAGTGATTTGTAACTTTAGCTCATTCGTCACGGACAATGGCATAAGATTATGTGATGCACCAGAATCTAGCATACAATTATGTAAAATGAAATCATGTAGCAGGACTGATATATAAAAAGGTGGAACAGAGAAATCTACCTCTTCTACATGAGGCCCAAAAGTAACCACTGGCTTATCTTCTTGAAAATTCACGATATCACCCACCTCATCAGACTGAGATAAATTAATAAATTTTTCAATTTATTTCTTATAACCCGGTGTTTTAGCCAGCTCAAGAAGAGGTACTCAAGTATTTTAACTTTTTCTAGCTCTTTCAAGGAATTGGAAGTTTGATTTTGTTTTGTCAAATTTTCAGGTTCTTCTTGATTTTTGTTTAGATTTGCATATTTCTCAGGAACAGTAACAATATTCTGCAAAATATTAGAGAAATTATATTTGACTTGGGAAGCCTTATTTTGTTGCTTCTCCTTTTCTTCCACTGGATTCATGGGCTTCTTTCCCTTGTCTATTTGTTTTATTAAATTTTTCTATTGTGGAGTCGCCATTGGAGAAGGAACTGACTCTAATTCTATTTCTTCATCATCCTGAATTCTCAACCTATTTTTAGATCTCAATTGATACTTTTTTATGTAATTCAACTTGCATAAAATTAGTAAATTGTTTACAATAATCATCCATCTCTTCCTGATCAAATGAAACATTAGCTTCTTTTCACTCTTATTCATATTCTTTTTCACATTCTTCTTTTGTACTATATTCCATGTATATGGTAGAAATTTTCTCTTCATCTCCTTTCTGATCATCCTCGGTAGACAAGGAAGGAGCTTCTTCTATATATAAGGGTGTCTGAACTTGATCCTGATCTCTTCTTTCCCTCTGCAGAATCTGTAGGGGTTCTTTGTAAATTGGGGATTAAAAACTCCTATGTTTTGTTGTGCAGGTTTCTTGTTATCCAATTCCAACTTTACTAATTTTTTTGATATATTTTTAATGACCTTGGTCATGTCATAAATCCTTTGATATTGTATTTACTCTTCTTTAGCTTTTCCTTTATCTTGAACTAACTGTTTTCCTTGGGCCTTCCCAGCGTTAGTCATATTCGCTTCAATTTCTAAGGCATCGGTTTGGATCTGTTAAAGAGTAGGGGACCTTATTTCCCTCAAGGTAAAAATAAAATATAATACAAATGCCCCAAAAAAAGCAACTCTTGCTCCAATAGGAGGAGGTTTCATCTCTGCTGGAAAACTACTATACAATTTATTGAATCTATTAATGAAATCACTCATATTTTCATCTAGTTTTTTCTTAATGGTATTAAACTCTGTCAAAGAATAACCATTGTCTCTCTTTTCACCCCATCTTTTTATGAATTGTCTTTCTAACACATCCCAATAATTAATTGAGCCATTTGGTAATCATTTAAACCATTTTCTTGCCTCTCTATCTAGAGACTGCACAAAAAGTCTCATTACCACATCAAGTTTTTCTACATTGAAATTTTTAGCAAAGGCGCTTAACAAAGGCAAGTGTTGTTCTGAAGTTATTTCATCTTCACGAGTAAATCTAGGAAGAAACTTAAGATATTCTTGAGGCATTGCATTCATTGGTTGAGGAAGATTTAGTGGTGCATATCTGCTCATCAAGAAAGCAGGGGCTATAATGTTTATGCCCCAATTGACTACTCCTTAAGTAGTGTGAATCTATATACCAGTTGTTGGTGTGGATGAATGGGGTGAAAAAAATGATAAAGAAAGGGGCTGATAAACTAAAGCAGAAGAACTGGCAATTGTGTTAGGTTGAGTTTCTGTAAATGAAAAAGATACAGATTCTAAAGACTACTCTTCCATCCTTGGTTCCTGGAAATGAATGGATGAAGACAAGGATTCTTGTTCCGAGAAAGTGATTTTCTAGGAAATATCCTTGGATGAAAGAGTATATGAACTGCTGCCAGGTGCAGGAAGTGTGGTATCACGTGTAGAAAGGGTTTTTGGTTTCTTGCTCTTTTTAGAAACCAACTTTTTTGGTTTTGAAAGGGTAGGAACCTTCTGCTGAGAGGTACCAGACCTCATATGTGGCTTCTTATAAGCCAAAATTAGAAAATAAAACACAGCTCTTTAATATTTCCTCCTCTCTAAACGATCAAAGGAAATACAAATAAAACCCAGGGAAAAGACTTCGTTTCTTCGCATCCCCGGCAACGACGCCAATTAATGTTGTACCTTAAGCGACAATTCCTTAGCTGTGATAGAAAATTAGTTCTTAAGACATTTATATGATAATGTCAGTAAAATATCTGTCTCTTTTTTAATCACCATCAAGTATTTACAATTAAACCTTTAGATATCAAACAAAATGAATGTCTCACAATGCTATTATTTGCTGATGGTGAATGAAATGACCAGGAGAAAATGAAAGAATAAAGTTTGAACTGATATGTTGTCACACAGAATATATTATCTCAAACATATGAGGAATTTATGAAAGAATAAGTTAAAATAAAGGAGTGCCAATTAAGGATTTTAGCTCTTGATTATTGTTGGCTTGAAGGGTCCTGACCCAGGTTCACTGTGCAAGGTTTGCCAACAAACCCCTATACTATTGGCCCTTTCGGCAGTGACCTGCTTCCGAAGGTCAAAGTCTCACCCGAAGTAGTATGGGTAGGTTCTAGAACCAGGTTTCCACAGCCTGAGAAAGGAAGGGTAAGGCAAGCAGAGCTGCGCTAGATCCTGTAATTCCCAAATTACCTTGTTCTGCACAGAGTCAATTAAGTCTCTATTTGCATTCACGTGAACTAGATCTATAGTTATATGCTTTCTATAACATCAACACAACATTAAATAAACAGAGAAGAATAGATATATATCCAAGCATTCAGTTACACAGATCTTCACAACTAAATACAAAAAATGCACAACACAACAATTATGAGAAATTCACAAAAAATTACTCACAGATTCAGTTCTCTAACAATATTTGGCATTCATCATTCATCAATTCTTCCTTACAATTCCCTTCCCAACCTACACACACAGCAGCAGGGTCCGAACATAGCTAGACTTTGATCTCCATGCACACAGCCAGCAGGAGTCCTTTCCCCCTAACCGAAACAGATAGCTTAAATAATAGATCGCATCAATAGCTCATCATTTCTTATCCTTTACAATATAAAGTGCTTCTATATTTATAACAATCTAGCCCAGCCTTTCCTATGGTCTGAAACCCATGGTTTTCGGACCCCTGGTTTACCCTTTTACCCATTACAATGCATTCAGGGCTTTGACCCATCCCAAAACCCATGCGCTAGAATAAATATAGTCAAAAATATAAAAAATGGACCAGTTTCACAACTTGTTAGGAGACCCCGTTCCAAAAGTCCCCTAACACAATCTCGTGACTCAGCCCGAGTCACTGCAGTGGTGCGGCTTCTATTTTCTCCCACAAGGTATCAAGAGAACATCTGAGATGAGGGAGTACATCATGAATTTTGGAAGAAGCATTTTGTGCAAGAGCGACCAGCTTCTAAGAAGGCAGATCTTCGTGCACCTTGGTAACACTTGCAAGAAGCTGATTCAGACGCTTGGTTGCGCCATTGATGTCTTGTGTTAACTAGAGGGCTGAGGTAGTCCAGGGCATTAGACATTTGGCCATCACATGTTGTTTATGCTAGAGTTTCTCAATCTCATCCTGGAGGTCGTTGTTGGCTTTCAATCGTGCCAAGTGCTGGGCAGGCACCAAGGTAGGCATCATAGCGTTGATCATTTCAATGGCTTCTTGTTTTTGTCATAAGTCCTGAATTATTTGTTGGAGGACTAGATCGCGATGGACCTAAGTCCAAAGCTGTATGGCTGACTCCAGCGGCATGGCACCTTGAGAAATTTTCGCCGTGATTTTCGTTGTTGCATCTGTGATTAGAGCGGCATGCTGGGCACAGACTTCTGGGGGAGTGTCGGGCTGTAATATGCCCTGTAATTCTAAAATTTGTTGTTCCAGCTGAGTCCTGGCAGTGTGAATTTCTAGTCGAGATGTATCAACCTTATTTTGAGATGTATCCTCAACTGTGATTTCCTCTATGAATTTCGCGCAGAGCTGGTGGATTATATTCTCAAGCTCCGCCTGTTGTGACACGTCCTCGATCACCTCATAAACCTTATATGCAATGGTACGCTGGGCTACCTGAAGCTGTTGGGTTGTATATCGAGTGTGATCCCTAATTTCCTCGGAGATAGCATGATTGACGCTATCTAAGGCTGCATGGGGCAGCTAAGCCATGTCCAACTAAAACTTTGTGATGTCTGGGGGCTGCATTCCAACCAAGGAATATTTAGGAATACCCTAGAGATGACTAGCTCCCCTGATTTGTGTAGAAATTCTGTCGAATAACAGGGGTTGTGCCAAGCCTTCACTAGGTGGCTAGTGCTCCATTTTGATTTGGATAGTGTAGAGGTCTGCCTGAAGAAAGTCAACTGCTGCCTTCCACTGGGCCATGATAAGTGCCCACTTATCATCCGTAGCCATGGTGACCACGTCTGCAATATGCTCCAAGTCCCCGCTCGTTAATGTGAATGTCACATCGTAGTGCTCAGAATGGGCGTGCTATTTATTCCTTGGTCCCGATGTCGATGCCCCCGTCCTCTTAGTGCCGGGAGGAGAGGTGGTGGCGGTATCTGCGTGGGTTAGAGTTGTATTGGGCTACTGTGGTGGGTTACCTCTGGGTTTGGCTGTAACAGATGCTGGAGTGTCAAGGAGACCTTTTTCCCAGGTGGGGGCCACAGTGAGATCAGTAGATCAATATCTTCATCGGGTACCATATAAGGAAATTTCGTCCATGTCTCACTAGAAAGGCTACGAATCCAGACCTGGTGCATAGTGATTTGAAATGTAACAATATGCTTGTATTTTTCATATATGGTGGGGGATAATCAAGGTCGGGAGTTTATAGCAGTGGTTACACTGCTCTGGAAGAGGACCTAAAATACCTTGTTATCCTCGATGCGCTTCTTATCCTTAGAGTCCCACAAGTGAGCATACCATGTGCCTTCGCAGATCCCAGCAGGGAGCTCCAAAATGACCAAATCCTCTGGTTTGTCCTAAGCGACTAGTGCTATGAGGAATAATAGCCATGAATAGAACAAATATGTCCCATGCTCCTAAGAATCATGGAAATCAGCAAGAAATTCATGCACAAGTATTGAGCCCAATTAAAAAACACACCCTTCGCACACTGTCTGGCTAGCTGGAGTACATAGGCAGGGACAGTCACAACCTTACACCTCCGCATTAGTTTGTAGGCTAACCGTCGGGTGCCCATCTGTGTAGCAGGGTCGTTGATGGTTTGGATCACAAACCCTCGCTGATTCTACTATAATGCATAAGTCTCGCAGACAAATAGAGCAGTAGCGGCTTAGTACTTTTTTCCGAGATTCGCAAGCGGGAGTGGCCCTTGCATTGGGAGGCATGTAATATTATGGATCAACTCAGCATCGATAGGGATCCTATCGTGAAATCCATAAGTATCCATTGTGAATGAGGGCAAGTAACTGACATTCCAACCAATCTATGACGTTGTAACGGCCAAATTGGGGCATATAGAGCAGATTCAAGAGTTCGGATCCCGCTAACCCGCATACCTAGCGTTTAGCTACTACCGTGATTACCTCATCCTCACGGATTGTATCAAAATATAATGAAGAGGCTAATTTTGGGAAAGTGTCATTGTCCGCCAGATCATGATCATCGAACTTGACCTCATGGAGGAGTCCGCAGGGATCATCGAGGATGGGGACCTCTCCTGGGATCAGAAGAGTCTGCATGTAGGTGATCAAGCCATCAAAATTTTTCGGTATCTGCGTATACTGTCTTCATGGTTTAGCGAAGGGGGGTAACCAGTTGATCGAGTTAGCTAGCAGAGTCGCCTCCTGGTTATCTTGTTCTAAGGGCGGGGGCCTAGCATGTCTTGGGGGACTTCGGGGCATTTTGGCTACCTGGGGGGTAGTCCCCAAAATTTGAGCTTTCTCCTTACCTTTTCTTGTGGTCCATGGAGGGGGGACTTCGTCTAGCTCAGGCTCATCTTCTAGAACTTCTTCAACCTCAGGATATGTTGGGGTGGAGGTTGCGGCAGGGGTAGTAGTTGGCATCCTTGCATGAACAATGAAGCCTGGCTCTGGGTGACTACTATCTGATGGAGGGGTTGACTAATCATGAGAGGGATGCTACAATTATAACAAATTTCGTTGCTCGATTGCTTCCATGATACACTTAAAGCAGGACACTTGTTTACATGAGACAATACTGCTAACCAGACTATCCTGCCCCTTTTTAAGAATTTTCCATTGAATGATAGAGGAGAGATATTTTACATAGGGCGGGTTTCGAAAGGAACAACAAAAACCTCCCGTAACTTAACCTGCCAATGGCTCAGGAGCCGCTTCTCTAAATGGTAACTTCTGATTTTCACCAGAGGGTATAGTTCTAATGACTAGTTGTCACATCCCCAATGATTTAGGCATACTCGTCACGCTAAGGTTACTGATTTGTTACAGCTTCCAGTCTTGCCCCAACATAGGCTTGCTTCCTAAGAAGCTCTTGGGCCAAGGCCAAGATATTTTTATCATTTTTTCTAGTAAGGCTTTAAGGGTTGCTAATTTCAGAACCAACTACATGACCGCTAGCTATGTTGCCGTCGGAGAGGTGGGTTGATGCATGGGACCACTACCTACGGAACCTATAGGTGTCATAGGTAACCTTTTTCTCACTCGAGGGTTGACTTGACCTTCTTATAGTGTGGGTTCGCCGCAGTTTCTCGGGCCTAGCTCTACTCCAGTCCTTTCTTGTGGGACCATAAAGAGGGATTCCTTTGTGATACGAAGACAATGCAACATAGAGGCTTCCCCTAGGCGAGTCTGCCAAGATTCTACATCCTTACTGGAATCTTCAATATCCTCCTCCTAACATGGTACAATGTCTCGCGTTTTCAATTTATAGATATAATCCCCATCCCCCTCCTTAGTTATAGGTTCTTCATAACATTTGCGTTCTACCGGGTCTAGTGGTACAACGACCCGAGCTCCCTTGCTTTCAAATATCATGCTGTAATTTTTGAGATTGATGATTCCCCCCATGGCTATAGCCCAGTCCACTCCAAGGAGCACAGGGTAGGGATCCACATCTTCCATAATTTCTATTACTTTAAAGTCAGCTAGGATCCTTACCCCTGTGATATCAACCATGATGCCGGGGAGTCTACTTAGAGGAATGATTTTTTGTTTATTTTCCATTCGAAGTTGGATGGTAGGTCGCTCTAGCTTGGGTTTCCCCATGCGTTTCCAAATGTGCTTAGGTTGTATATTGGTGTCTGATCCGAGGTCTAAGATAACCCGATCCATCTCATAGTTGTTGATCTGGACCGTCAGCCACATTTCCCTGCCAGTGTGTCTTTGATATTTATATAACGTATGCACATCCTTGATGTCAGGTGACTTGGTAGTGCGTGTTGGGAAAATTTCCAGTAATGCCTGCATATTTCGTACTGCATGAGGGTTGTGTAGTAGCCTCATGCATGATTGTAAGAAAGGTTTAATCTACTCAGTTACTTCCACATCTCGCAGGTGTGTAGATGGTGAAATTTTAGTCTCAAGGAAATCTTTTACAGCTTACATAAACATTTCCCTTGCTTTTCTCAAGTCCAGTCCTTCTTGGTTGCTAACTGACCTACGGATCAGCGTGCTAGTTTCATCTTTCTCCTTAGCCCCCCCAGTCACCAATAAATTGTGTGTTACTACATTTACCTTTGTATCCTGACCCCTCAGCTCAGTTTGGACCCTTCACACCTTCTGCACAGATGAAAGCTTCCTTCCCTGTATCTTTGCTTTTAGGGCTGAGAAATATTCTAGTGTATGGCCCAAATGTCTACAATACCTGTAGGACTGTCATAAGGGGTGCAGAAAATCCTTTGCAAAATTCCCCATGCCCCCACAATTATAGCAGATCGATTGGCCTTGACCCTGACCTGTGCTTCCGCTTTGGCTACCGTCCCTTCTCCCAGGTGGGGGGTCATCCCTACCTGGGGGGGTTTTTGGTGAGGTAGGGTCTTCCTCCCCATTCATTGCTTCACTATGGATTCGGAAATCCTGCTCCCCATGGCCAACTGACCAGCAACATCAGCACCAGCATTACTTTGATATGGAAACAAGGGTGCCGAGACAGGACCATCGTTTGGCATTACGCAACTCAGCTGCGTAGCTCTCTCCGTGCCAGAGCGTACATCCCCTTGAGCCTTTTTGTTCCGAGCTACGCACTCCTAGTCGCGAGTGGCCTGCTGCATGATCTCATTTTTTTCCAGGCCCTCTTCCTTTCTCTCATTGCAGATTTTGAATTTCTTAGTGCATAGCCTCAAGCTATACCTAGATCTGTCATACTTCTAACGTAGCATCCTTTAGAGGCGTAGATTCTAATTTCATAGCGGCTTCCAAGGCCTCGCCTTGCGATTCAAAAGTCTGGCGACCCATAGGTATGCATAGGTGAGGGAGTAGCATGGCGATAAACCATTCCGTAAGCTGTCTATCATTGTACCAAAATCCTCCTTCTCTGATAGCTCTTTTTAGGCGTTGATCTGCTTCCCATACAGACTCAGTTGCCCCTGCTTGCAATATTTTATTTTTTCTACGACTTGAGAGTAGGATTTAGGGTTTAGGAACTATTGTTTCAAGGCATCCTTAATGTTATGGATAGTTGCGCCCTTATTTTGCGATACGTACCCCATATACCATTCCAAAGCTCTTCCCTCAAGGGCTAAGGATAGTTGCAATTTTCTCATAGTGTCGCCCACGAAGCCCTGTGCAACCCATACCGACACGGCCACAAACCAAAACTACTCCATGTCTTCATCGGCCTCGTCCTTGAAGGTAGGTAACTTCATGCGCACCATCATGGTTCCCTTTAGTATTCACTTGTCAGTACCCGATTCCTCTCTCAGACTTCTTCCGGTCTCAACGACGAAACCATTTGTTGGCTTGAGGAGTCCTGACCCAGGTTCGGTGTGCAAGGTTTTCCAACAAACTCCTATAACAGTGGCACTTTCGGTAGTGACCTGCTTGCACAGGTTAAAGTATCACCCAAAGTAGTATGGCTGGGTGCTGGAACCAGGTTTCCGCACCCTGGGAAAGGAAGGGAAGGCAAGCAGAGTTGCGCTAGATCTTGTAACTCCCAGATTACCTTGTTCTATGCAGAGTTAATTAAGTCTCTATTTTCATCCACATGAACCACATCTATAGTTATATGATTTTTATAACATCAAAACAGCATTACATAAATAGAGCAGAATAGATCTAGATGCAAGCATTCAACTACATAGATCATCGCATTTAAAGATAGAAAATGCACAACACAGTAATTATCAGCAATTCACACAAAAGTACTCACAAATTTAGTTCTCTAAAAATATTTCGCATTCATTCATTCATTAATTCTTCCTTACAATTCCCTTCCCAACCTATGCACACAGCAGTAGGGTCTACACACAACTGGACTTGGATCTCCGTGCACACAGCCAATAGGAGTCGTTTCACCAAAACCAAAACAGATAGCTTAAACAACAGATCACATCAATAGCTCATCATTTCTTATCCTTTACAATACAAAATGATTCTCTATTTATAAGAATCTATCATAGCCTTTCCTATGGTCTACAACCCATGGTTTTCGGACACCTGGTTTACCATTTTACCCGTTACAATGTGGTCGGGGCTTTGACCCACCCCAAAACCCTTGCGCGAGACTAAATATAATCAAACATATAAAAATGGACTAGTTTCGCAGCTTGTTAGGAAACCCCATTCCAACAATTACATTGGTAAAAATAGACTTGTTGCTCATTACTTTGTCTTATTCAAAGAAAGAAAACACAGAATCTGAACTAAGATACATATTAACATAAACATATACCAGAAACATGCTTACTCATTCATTAATCATTGAAATATCTGAGTACAAATTAGTAATCTAAAGGTCCAAAACTCAAAACCTTCACTCGAAACCTTCATTCCTCTTGAAAATTACATTAAATACAACAAAAAAAATAGCTTGGAAGTACTGTAACCAATTCCAAACTAACAAAACTACTTATGACTTTAGAGGTTGTCTATTACATGCCTTGAAAATGTCTTATTACAATTACATTGTATTTGGAAAAGTAATAAAATGTAAAAATATACATCCTAATCTATAGGAATCGTTGATGATGTTGCTGCATGCCCTTGGTCATCTGATTTTTCTTTCTTTGATGCTGAAAACCCTTTTGCAAGTCTATTGTCCATGCTCTGCACTTTTTCGATATCTCTATCTTTGTCTTGGGTGAATGTGTTAGATTATGATACTCTGATATGAATGCAATAATTCGATTATAAGATGGTCCTTCTGTGAAAAGAGTTTTTAGCAACCATAATAACTAGAAATGATTATGCAAAAAGTTGACCATTGTTGCTCCTTTAAAAACCTGAGTTTTTTCATGCCTATTATCAACTTTGCTTTTTTCCATAACTAGAGAATTCTCATCAGAATCCCATGGAAAAATATTTCCTTCATCTCCCCAACATGATGGCAGACATATTCTTGTTAATTTTTCAAATAAATTATCAAATTGACTAACAGCCTCCTTAATTTCCATCAGTTTCTTTTCTATAGAATTCCTGTGATCATTTCTGACAATCATCGCATTGATCTCCACTGCGTATAAGGTCCTTTCGTTAATATCATTCTCTTCTAATTCTTGATCTATTTTAGAATTAATAAATTCAATGAACCTTTTAGCCCAAATGGCTATGTTAATTTCTTTCTACTTATCTATCATGATTGATTCTTCACATTCCATGATAAGATTTTTTTCCTCTGCAACTATCTTCAAACAACTCCAAATTGATTTCATTTCAGAAATGATATCATTCCAATTGATATCTTTGGTTTATATCCGTGAAACGTTTCCTTTCAGTCTTTATTTGAGATTTTTAATCTTGGCATTAGCGTTTTGAATATCCGTTTTATATTTATCAGCTTCATTCTCTATGATATGAATAAGCTTTGGTGCGGTCTCTAAATCTGCTTGAGCCTTTTTCTGATCTCTTTCAGCCATTTGTAACTCAGTATTCAATTGAATTTTTTTTGCTTGAGGATCTTCATTACCTATAGGAAAAACAAAAGTACAACTATGGTTATCAATATGATTTTGCAATGATATTGCAGTTTACCTAATTTCGGAAATTTCTTCATCTTTTTGTATTAGTTGTTGTAAAAAATTTTCCTTCTCATTCTCCACCTCTGCAACTTCTGCAGCCATAGAATTTTCTCTTGTAGGAAACTTTAGCTTCTTCCTCAATGTCAATATTTCTATTTCAGCATTGTGCATAAACTTCTGTACAACAGTCTTGTCACTAGGGTCCACTCCAATCTTTACAATGATTTTCTTTAACTCATCATTTTGAACTGTTAAAGCTCTTTCATTAGATTTCTCTAACTTCAATTGCTTAAGTACCTTTTCCCAACATATTTTTTGCCTTCATTTCCATTGCACTGGCCTTGGTCAAGTCATTTACAATTAACTGATGAGTTTACATATGCAAATTCATTTTATCCATCATGGGAATCTCCTTCACATCCACAGTCACATTTACAGTATTGAAATTTTTAGAATAACCTATTGACATGTCTATGGGATGAGACAGGGAAATTTTGAATTGATCTTTTTCAAGATCCATGACAGTCAAGAGCCTTGTTTGATCCATAGTGACCTGATACTCAGCTTGGGCTTCCTTGCTAGCCTTCATCTTTTAATTCCTTTCTTCAATTTTTGTAAACATATGTTTGATCAGAGGTACTTGCTCATGAGAGATTTCATGACCCCTACGTGAAGCAGGAACATTTTTTTCTTCTCCTAAATGTAAAGAAAACCTAGGTGGGTTACATGTAAATTCTCCAGTAAACTTTTTTCTCTTTTCACCCCCTACTCCTCATCATCTAAGTCAACCACTATTTTTTTGCTTCTTTTGTTTGATTTTTATGATATGATATGGGTCTGAATGTGTGAACCTGCTAAAATTATCACACCTAAGCTTGCTAACTTGTCCAAATATGGCCTGCTTTCATGAATGAAATATGAATAGCCATTCTCAATTCTTCTATTTGAAATTACACTGGAGGGTCATAAGCCCAACTTCCCCAAACAACATATGCATCTCATCTAACATTTTAGTAACCTCCTCAAATGGTTGTCTCATATTGACTATGAAAGGGCCTACAATCATGGGTAATTTGTACATATACCCCTTTTTCATGGGTACAAAGTGAACCTGGTCAAAATTTAGACTCTAATGAATAAATTCTAAGGCAAATAGCCTCATAGGTACAAATGTTGGAAGTCTGTAAGGCTCAATACTTCCTCCATATAGCCTAATTTGAGAGTAATCCTAAAAAACAAACCAATATCCAAATTTACAAGTTTCTCCTAGATGTAAATACTCCTGAGCTTTACGTAAAAAACAAGGTGGAGGAACTCCATTCAAGATTTTATATGCAACTAACATGAAATAACTGGCGAAATCAAACAACCCTGCTTCATTTTCCTCTCTTCTTACTACATCTGTCCAGAACACTATTGATTTCCTTTTCTTGTTTACATCCATAATATTCAGACCTAAATGCATGAACTCTTCCACATTGTGATATAAGAACAAGTAGACAATGAATGAAGGAAATTTAAAAGAACCTGTTAATGAAAGGCTCCTCCGCTCTGAACTAACTGCATACTGCCAATATGATGGAATATATAGCACTGTTCCTGATTTCATCATCATGGAAAACAACCTCAAGACTAATTTATCCACCACATTGTCATCTTCTTTGCCCAGAATTTTCGCAATGCTGCTTAATACTGGTCGAATTTCTACATCAAAAATCTCCATAGCAAATTATTTGTTGTCTGTTTCAAATTTCTTCATGTTTGGCTTCAATAAGTATATGAACTGGTTAAATCCTTCACCTACAATATTATCATAAAAGGTTACCAGGGAATCGTCAGAGAACTGAACATATGACTTTGACTTGGGATAGCAAAGGGCTTGACAGATTAGCTGGGTAGACACTTGTAAAATATTCTCTCCCTGAAAATTCATGACAAAGCATTTCCCAGGGTACATGACTTAAACCAACCAATAGATAAATTTAGGAAAGAGGTGGGTTTTTGGAATGCATGCAAAAAGTATTCCATAATTGACCATGGCAGTAAAAACAGGGTAGGCTTTGTCATTTAGGATGACTTCCTGATAAAATGGAAGATGGATTATATAACAAAGAGTATCTTGAATACCCTCCTTAGTGTCCATGAGAGGGATATGACTAGCTGAACCTGACAAGGATGAACGCTTAGCCATGATTGAAAATTGACGTAAAGAATAACTCACAGGGTGGTCACTTCTATTAGGTTGACAGGAAACTTAAAACATGATGCAGAGAAAACTAATCAGAAAATATTTTGAAAAAAAAATGCTAATTTTATTAAATAGGTGGCATAGCTTCGAAATTTAATGCTGACATGACGCGCCAACAAGTCGTTGATCCAACGTGGATGACCATTGTGAAAAACTCAGCGTCCTACGTCACTATGGGGGCTCTTGAGGTACAGAGGAAAAACTTGGTTGGTGCCCCCGCAATGAATCTTCACTGTTCATCTATGTTGTGCTCGCAGTCAACAAAGTCAACTACGGAGGCACTCATTTAACTAACTTGTGCGCTGATTGTGCCTGTGGGTTGGTCCTTTTTTTGAAGATTGAAACTATCGACACTTTCCGCCCAACAAAATGACTGATATTTAAAGATAAATGTGGAACCCACTTTCATAAAGTTTAAAGTGTTTAAAATTTTAACTTTAATACATCAACAAAAATGTTTTTTATGTTAAAGTATAATAATTTTAATACTTTAACATTTTTACAAAAATTTATTTATTTTTAATATTTTCAAGAATTGAAAATAAAAAGGATATGTGAATTATCCACAACAGAGTGCCTGTCGGAAAGTAGCCGTTTATAAATTGGAGGAAGAAGGAGTAGGAAGAGGGTGCAAGAGGAAAATGAGTCTCACATCACGTCAAGGGGGTCATATGACAACAACATGGTATTCCATGAAGGATCATTGAATTTGAAGTCATAGAAAAGTAGTGTGTGAATATATTGGGATGTTGAGGAGGTGCATGAACAACGAGTCATGTCATCCTTTTCTTAATGGGAAAGTGATATTTTAGTCCACATATAATTTTTCCTTCATCCAACTACTTTTTCAAGTCATGTTACTTTCACGATATTTCATCCATTCCCATGAGTACTAGTTGTAAGTGACATCTACAATTTTTTTTGATAGCCTTGTATCAACCCAAATCGAATTTGTTCCAATACAAATATGAACATAAAATTAAAGTTACCAATTATGATGCCCTTTCATCATGAAATATTTCTTACTTGTGATATCACCATGTAATACACATCCATCAATTTCAAGGGTATCCTTCCTTTACATAATTTATTAGATTCTTCATACCCTCCCCACTTAGATTTCCTAGCCAATTATTTTCACCATTAGATGTTGATCACTTATCTAATCTTATGTGACTATAGCTTCATGTTTCATAAAATCTTATTAATTTCATCACATATTTATTCCAAGGAACTTCTATACATAGTTTCGTCATCATGTCAACTACCTCATATTCCATATGAGAACATATTATGTAGATTTCATTTTATCAATATGTGAGCTATTTCAGTGCATATGCCTTCCTAAATTTTGATAAGATTGATCATTCACCCATGGTACCAAAAGCTACATGATGGCATTAATTGATCTCTAAATTTATAAATATAAATGATAACAACAACAACAAAAATAATAACAAAGACAATTTAATAATAATAATATTAGAAAATAAGTCTCAGAAAACATGGTCAAAATAAAGTCAAGATGAAATTAGTAATACTAAAAATGCTCAATATAATCAAATTATGGGAGGTTAATACACATTAATTGCAAGTAACTATATATAAAATTAAACAAATAAATAAACCAACAATTTAATATTAAAATTTCTCCTTTTGGTAATCTAAACTTCCTTGAGTAGCTTCCTTTCCTTGCTTGTAGGTTCTTCAAAAATTTTGATGTATTGTTGTGCTTTGACACCATACTATCATATTTCTAAAAAATGGTCCCCACACAAAGTGGAATTATGAGTGAGAAACTTGCTTCTTCCAAGTAGAGGTGAATCTTCTAATGAAAATTCCAATGGAAGATATTGATTATCCTCATCTTATGTTCATATAATTCTTTTCTTCTTCTATCATGTTAGATGATTTTCTTCCAATAATATAATTTTAATTATTTCAATGTGTATACCATGAGATATTCCCTTATCATAATGATTGCTACAGCCATGTAGACTTCTACTTCATCTATCATTTCGAGCTTCTATAAGGATTTCATGAGACCATTTCTACCTCAACTGCATGCTTCTAATATGATGCATATTTTCATACTTACAATGCTTCTTATCCTTGTTATATATGTGACATAACTAAATGGTGAATATCTATCTCTTGCTTCCTAGATTTCTTCACAAAAGGCTCCTCTATTTTTCGATGAGATGGGTTTTAATTCTTTCTTTTTTTGTGTTGTACTTATTGGGTTTGATATTATCTCTATTGAAATTCCCATACTCCTAACATCCATAGCATTATATTTTTGACATATTGATCTTATTATTTTTCGAAGGACCTATTTTTCCAAATTTTCCCTTTCTCTTAATAATGGAAGAAAATCATTGAACATTTTCATTTGGTCCTACCTTTTTTTTACTTCATGGTGGTTTATTCAATATTACACAACAAAGAGAGACCACTGAATGGGGTGGCTTACTCTTTCCATATATGTTTGATATAAAGTTTCACCATTCATCACGTAGTGCGTTGAGCACCATGATGGTCATCTTTCTATGACAAATTATTACCCCCAAAAATTGAAGTTGGTCTATTATGTGTGACACCCTCATAAGATATGAGGTTATCCCTTCCTCCTTTCATATCTTCATCTTATATAGCTTGGTTATAAAACATATCAATCCTCTTACTAAGAAAAAATCTACCAACTTATCATATATTTCTTTTCACTACTCCAACTTTAATAAGTAAGGCATGAGAGAAGATTTGGTTGATTCTATAAGGATTATTTGAGCCCTTATTTACCCCTATATATATTTTTGTAGAACTTTAGCTTCATTTTCTACTTTAGTGATTGAACCCTTAACATGTTGAGTGACTTCATTTTCTATGAGGATCAAATTTTTCCTCTTCTTCCATGTAATGAAATTTTATGACCTAAAAAATTCAATTATTTCCTCACATATGAAGTCACTCTGATAGTAGAGGATTTGATAGGCTATCATTGAAGTCATTATTCTGCCTACTTCACTTGCATATGAGATTTCTTCTTGTCTTATTATAATTTTTTTTTGATGTGATTGGATATCTTTGAATGGTCGTATGTATAGGCTTCTTGTTTTAGCTTGGAGGTCAAATTGTCACTCTCTCTAGGATGGATTATCACTTCTATAAGCCCACTTTTTGATCAGCAGTTGTCATTGATGTCAACCCAAGCAGCACCACAGGCTACCATAATATTGCGTGGGAATTATGACCTACCAAATTACTATATTCTAGGTCAAGAATTATTTTGATGGTTTCTACTTGTTGAGATGTTTCTGTTGATATATGGCACACCACGTAATTCTTCACGGTTTGAGAGATATTCATGTTTGAAGTTTGTAACCGCCGTTAGTGGGCTAAAACCCCATGGGGTTGTGTCATGGGTCATTGAAATTCAGTAATTAATAATTTTTAAGCTCCTAAAATCCATCCCATGTTCACTTGTTGGATCCCCTCTCAACCTAAGTATTTATATAAATTGTGATCTTTGTATCCTCCTTATGTAGGGATTTCGCTATCTAAAACAGGTCATCCTAGAATTTATGCTCTAAATTTTTTTCACAAAGGTTTAGAAGCTAAAATGTTTACGAGGTGAAGCCAAAATCTTGATCACACTCCTATAAAAATTTCAGATCAAGGTGCACAATATTTTCGGAGATATGATCAGTGGAAGTCGATGTTTTTGCAGGCTCTTGAAATTCATCTCAAAGAAGCAACCTTGGGAAAATCATCATAAATATCTCTCTGAGTAATCGATTAGAATTTTGTAAAATGTGGCAGATAGTGCATAGAATTTAGTTTTTGATGTATTAGTTTTAGGGCTCAATGAGGAAATAGTGACATGTGGCATGCTATACAAGTTCGCTCTGTTGAAACAGTCCATAATTAGGGCATTGTGAGAGATTTGGCATAAATCTCCCTTGAAGAATCCAAATTATGTCAGATCTATGGCATTGGAAATAAGACTTGGAGGACTACTATAGGGCAAAAAATCACATATTAGGTATCTGAAATAACAGAGATATACCAGATTGAATATCGAGCTCCTAGAAGGCAATAAAAATCTAGATCATGTGTTGTCAATGGCTGCAAAGGACTAGAATTTCTAGGGCATAAAATAAAAGAAAGGTGCAGCAGAGGGTATCATGACAAGAGTAGCAACAAAGGTGAAGAAAACCAGCAAGAAGCTCACCACATGAAGCCTTCAAGTGGGTAGCACTACATACAGTAATTGTAAATGTATCAGTGTACTAAGTCATTCTAAATGCATCATTGTGAATATTGTACAAGTGTCTATCTTCCAAGAGTTGAAGAGGTAGTGTCCGGGGGTCTAGGATCATCATTAAATGGTTGTGTCATATTTGGGGTTATGGTCTAGTCTGACTTCTTCTTGTACATCATTTTATATCATTGTAAAGTGGACCATTTCCCTTGGCACGGGAGTCCATTCTTCTTTTATTCTTCTATAAGGTGGTAGGGATGGTGCTAGGTTTGTGGATGAAGTCACCAATAGTTTCAAGCCTGTGAAAAATTCAGGGAGCTAGGGTGGTGCTAGGGTTAGTTGTAGCTCATTCGGTGTTGGGGCATCTGTTCAAATGATTACTGAAGGATCTCGGGCGTTGGCGCGTCCATCCAGTGGGAGCTGGAGAAGAATGATTTTCTAGATTCTAGGAAGTTGGAGCTTTATTTTGAATTGGAGTTGAATATTAAAAAATTATTAGAAAATCATTAGGTGGTTTTTGTCACAAACTGGGTTTCCAACTTAAAAACTATGTGCATTTGTGTTCCTTTTGTTAACTACTATCATTGTAAAAACACTGATAATAATTGAAGATTAACAAATTCTCTAATTGAAAGAAATATTGATTCATCCCCCTCTCAGTATTTCCAACAATTGGGATCAGATCTTAGTTCCTTCAATAGTATTTTAACAGCTAGAAGGAGATCATGGAGCATACCAAGAATGGTGTACCTATGTTTAATGAAAATATTTTTTCACTCTGGAAAGGAAGAATGGAAGTCTATCTCTTGGTGCAAGGTTACGAAGTATGGGAAACTTTTAAAAATGGATTTACATCAACCGTGGATGAACAAGGTAAGAATAATTTGGTAAATGATGCAAAAGCAAAGAATATTATTATCAGTGGACTTATTGAATCTTCTTATCATCAGGTGTTGGGTTGTAAAATCACCAATAATAAATGGGACAAGATTTAGAATATATATGCAGGTGACTCAAATGTCAAAGAAGCAAAGATTCAAATCTATAGAGAAAAATTTGAGAAACTCATAATGAAATAAGATTTAAACGTTGTTGCATACTTCCAATATGTTGATGAAATAACTAATACTCTGGAAGGATTGGGAGAGCCAGTTGACGAGAAGACTATTATATCAAAGATTTTTAGAACGTTACTAGGGAGATTCAATTGAAAGGTATCCATCTTAGAATACAGTGAAAATATAGGAAAACTCAGTGAAGAGGAATTACATGGAGTTCTCATATCATATGAAATGAGAATTGATGAAGAAGAGGGTACTTTTCATGTAGAAACTGCATTCGTTTCATCTAAGAAAACCAATAAGGACAAACAACCTTCAATTGAAAATACATGCACCTGCAAGTGTGAAGAAAAGGGAGATGATGAAGAAGGTCTTTCAGATGAAGAATATGCTTAATTTACAAGCAAACTAAGAATCAGTAAAGGAAAATTCAAAGGTAAAATTCCATTTATATGTTTTGGCTGTGGTGAGGTTGGGCATTTCACATCAAAATGTCTGAACGGAAGTGATGGCAACTCAAAAGGAAAGAAAGGCTTTAATAAGTTTAACAAGCAAGGATCGAAAAGGAACTTTCTCTCTAAAGAAGATAGTTGATCCTCCAATGAAGACAATGAAAATGAAGAAGAAGCCAATGAGAGACTATTTTTCATGGCCAAGCACAATAAAAAAGAGGTATGAAACAACAAAGAAGGGTTGACCATAGAAGAATTTTCTAAGGAAGCAATCAAGCTTATAAAATTGCTCAAGGCTAAGATGATCTATTCCAATACTCTTGAAGAAAAAGCTCAAGGTATCTAAATTGAAGTTGAAGAGCACAAATGTATTGAGGAGTAAATTCAAAAGAAGTTGGAAGGAAGCAACCAAGAAAGGGAAGAATTAGAAGTCAAAGTAGTCTCTCTATGTAAGGATGTGAAGAAAGGAAAAACTATCTAAAACTATGCCAATAGCTCAAGGGCATTGGAAGAACTCATCAAAAATCAACAATCTTACAATGAGAGAACTAGTCTTGATTACAAAGAAGAAGAAGCAGGATCTTCTAAAACAAAATACAATGAACCTATGAAATCTGACATGCATGTAGACTTCATCGAACAAGATTCACAAGAACATCCTTAGAAATAAATTTCTCAATGAATATTTTCATCCAGGTACCAACATATTTGTTATGGATATTTTTATTCATGTGGAAAATTTCATCATAAAGTTGTAGAATTTCACATGTACCCTAGGAACCAATACTATTCGAGGAGATCCGTCAAATATGAACCTCCTAGGGCTTAGCTAAACATCAATAGATTTGAACATTTAAGAAATAATATTGAGTGTTACAGATGTCGAAAATTTGGACACATAGCCAGAGACTGCAGACTTGAAAATCCTCCAAACGAATCTTCGAAGCCACAGAACGAACAAACATGGAAGAAGAAGAAGACTGATAATTGTGCTCTCGCTCTCAAGGCTCAAAAAAACAAAGATGTGTGGTACGTTGATAGTGGTTGCTCAACGAATATGAATGGAGATAGAAGTAATTTTTTATCTAAGAAAGAGAAAATGGATGGAATCATGTCCTTTGGAAATGATGGATCTTCAAATTTTATAGGATCAGGTATCGTCACTCTCGGAAGCAATGATTCTCTAGCCAAGAATGTTATTTTGGTTGAAAACGTGAATCACAATATGATCAGTGTTGGACAAATGTGTGATCAAGGACACACAATACTATTCAACTCCAAAAAATGTGAAATCGGGAAAGGTAGGTATGGTGAAATTTTGGCTACAACAAGTCGAGCTCCAAATGACATATATGTTCTCAATGAAACAACTAAAGCACAGCTAATAGCTAAAGAGGATGATATAATATTTGGTAGCAATGATCATCGACTAAGAAAGAAATTTTCTATAAAGATGCAAAGTGATTTCGATATGTCTTTACTTGGTGAGCTGACATACTTCTTCGGGCTTCAAATATCTCAGTAAGAGAAAGGAATATTTATATGTCAAGCCAAGTACATCAAGGAAATGCTCAAGAAATTCAAAATTGAAGATTGCAAACCCATCCTTGCTCCAATGGTAATAGGTTGCAAATTGAGCATAGACGACTCATCTAATGATGTGGATCAAAGGCTGTACAGATCTATGATTGATAGTCTTCTATATGTAACAACCTCCCAGCCAAATGTTATGCAAGAATTTAAACAAGTAGCAAGATTCCAAGCAGCACCAAAAGAATCACATATTATTGCCATCAAAAGAATTATTCAATATCTAAAGGGAACAAAATAATATGGCTTGTGGTATCCCAAGGGTAACAATCTCATTATTCATGCCTTTATAGATGCAGATTGGGAAAGACGCATTGATGATCATGAGAGCACTCATAAAGCATTGGAATATCTTTGCCAGAATCTTGGGATTCTCCCAAGTTCTCATTAGATTTTCCTTTTTCAGAATATAAAGGGGGAGTGGAAGTCTGTACATGTTAGTAGGATGGCTGTGTGTTAGGGGAAGTGGAAGTGTGTACAATTTCACAAGATGGTTATGTTTTAGGGGAAGTTACCCTTCTCCATTGATGTCAAAGGGGGATAGAATGTTTTAGAAAGAGGTGTCATGATCACAAGGGGAGTACTTGTGTTGCCATCAATGCCAAAGGGGGAGATTTTCGATCAGCAGTTGTCATTGATCTCAACCCAAACAGCACCATGGGCTACCCAAATATTGCATGGGAATTTTAACCTACCAAATTACTATATTCTAGGTCAAGAATTATTTTGATGGTTTCTACTTGTTGAGACGTTTCTGTTGATATATGGAACGCCACGTAATTCTTCACGGTTTGAGAGATATTCATGTTTGAAGTTTGTAACCCCCGTTAGTGGGCTAAAACCCCATGGGGTTGTGGCATGGGTCATTGAAAAGTTAATAATTAATAATTTTTAATCTCCTAAATTCCCTCCCACGTTCACTTGTTGAAGCCCATCTAGTGGGAGCTGGAGAAGAATAATTTTCTAGATTCTAGGAAGTTGGAGCTTTATTTTCAATTGGAGTTGAATATTAAAGAATTATTAGAAAAGAATTAGGTGATTTTTGTCCCAGAGTGGGTTTCCACCTTAAAACATGTGTGCATTTGTGTTCTTTTTGTTAACTGCTATCATTGTACAAACACTGATAATAATTGAAGATTAACTAATGCTCTAATTGAAAGAAAAACAGATTCACCCCCCCCCCCCCCCCGCCCCCAGTATTTCCAACAGCACTTGCTGTTAAAAATTTTCTATTTTGAGTCAAGCAAATTTTATTTACAATGTGTAACATACCCAAAAGAATTTTCCATATATTACAATGACCCAATTGACTTGTAAACTCAATGATAAGCCCTAAAAGAAATGAGTGTCTATTTTACATATAAAAATAATTTTCCCTTGAATCATTTCTCTTTACCTAGAGTAAAGAAAAACCCAATAAAACTAGCACTAATAAAATAATAATGAAATTAGGCGACTTAATTTAACAAAATAAACTAACTGTAATATCCCAAAAGGGAGAATTCAGTAATACTTCACACAATATAAGAACTTAGAGCAAGATAAACAATAAATTTGAAGACAACATCAAAATTCATAGAGAAGCTGAGCCATTTTATTATATTGGAGAAGAATCAGTTACACCATGTATAAAATATGAGCAGATCTAGCCAAAGAGATGGTCTATAAGTGCCCAGAAAAGAAGCTACAACAGGTACAACGTAACTGGAGAGGCTCTGCAGCAAATACTGCATTATCCCTTCAGCAAAATATGAACATAGATTTGCAGGATAAAAGGGGAAATGAAGATCTACTCAAAATTGGAGCTCAAATGATTCCAAGATTCAAGATCTGGCCAATGTGATGGATTCCCAAGATAACCCAGAAAGGATTTTCCAGATCTGCAACTTTGGAAAATCACCTCCCTAGGATTTGATCCTTGATCTGCTGGGAAATACAGATCTAAAGCTAGATCTAACAACTAGATTGCTGAAATATGATATCAGATCAGATCTATGCCTGAAGGGCTAATCCCTCCTTTAGATCAATGAGCTAGAAAATATAAATCTAGCTTCTAAATCCTCTAATGATGATTGATGTTGTTGCAACACAACTGCCTATAGAAAATGCATTGTGAGGGAAAGAGAGGCCTTCTACCTGCTAAAAAATGGAGCAATAAAATCCAAGGTGATGGTAATACTGATGGAAATGTGAGGGAATGATCCCTCATAGGATTGCTGGCTCAAATACTAGCAACTTCCTTCCTCCATTTAGATTTTCAAGGTAGACAGCGTAATTCTTGAAGGAATTACTGTTGCTAGGAGGTCAATAAATTATGGCCTGATGCTAGATCTGCAATGAAGCTCTGGGAATCTAATCTTTAAGCCCAAGGTGATAAGAATAAACACTCACTAGTTCTCCAGCTGAAGTACTGAAGACAAGTTCCTCCTTCCAAACTAATCTTCAGAAATCTGCAATTTATGAATATGAGTGTTCTGCAGAGGGTAGTAAAAGAGATCTGGCACTTAATGCCTAATTTAGAATGAAGTAAAAAAACTATTTCTAGAGATACTCTAAGAAAGAGGTGGGATTTCTAACCAGGAAAACCCTATGCTAAACAACACCTTCAATCTCCGCTAAACAACCCAAGAAAGAAGTGGAATGTCGCATGAAAATTCCAGATCTGAAAAGATATTACATCAAGAAATAATCAACATCCCTCATCCTTCCCTTCATATCCTTTATATAACATTTGAGCATTCCCAAGCCTTGGCCCGCATCTGGACTACGCTGTCACATGTGGACAAGATCCTCCAAGTTGGACTGCGTTGTTTGACCAAATCAACCATCATGTCTAGGTGAAATGTACACCTTCCATCAAGTGTGCCTTGTTGGCATGATATTCTCCATCACTTAAACATGAATGTCCCATGATATTTGACATCTTCAAGATCTTATTTGACTAAATCATCTATGTTTGATCCTTTCAAGATCTTAGTTGACTATGTCAACCTCCATGATCTATCTCATTATTGAGATAGGTTCTCTAATTTTATTCACATTAGTAGTTGCTCAACTACCTTGTTAAGAATATCTAGGCTAAATTAATCCACATTAAAACACACAAAAGTGGATATTTATTCATATTGAGGATTGCGGGTCCCTCCACCCTTTTATTTATTTAATTCATTAAGAAAATAAAGGACTCTAATATTCAAAATATGATGTGAAAATTTGGGAATATTAAAGTCCCCCCCACAAAAGGTTGCTTGTCCTCAAGCAACTACAAAGGTAGATGCAAAGTCATCTATTCCCTTCCGAATGGCATCCACATAAGGAAGGCTTCCTCCATTTGCTGCAAAGGGTTATGCATGTTTGGTTCCAAAGTTGTCCTTTTTAAAAAACATAAAGAATGACTTCTAATTGTAGGGTTAAATGTCGTCCTTCCATTATGAAATACCAAGTGATAACCATATGATGCCCAACATCATCATCGATACATGAGGTGCATAAAACGAGGTGGCTCTCTTCACAAAGGAAAAGCTCCATTACACAATACATCGCTCCATCCCATGTTTCATGAGTTTGATTGAGCATTGATATGCTCTCATACTTAGCTCTGTTGGCCTTGCTGGATCCAAGCATCATTCCAATGTTATGCAAAAGAAGAAGGAAAGGAGCTATATGGGTAGACAAGGAGAATGTAGTAATACTTCCATACCACTGTAATATCCCAAAAGGGAAAATGCAGTAATACTTCACACAATATAAGAACTTATAGCAATACAAACAATAAATCTTATGACAACTTCAAAATTTACAGAGAAGCTGAGCCATTTTATTATATTTTAGAAGAATCAGTTACACCATGTACAAAATATGTGTAGATCTAGCCAAAGATGTGGTCTACAAGTACCCAGAAAAAAAACTACAACATGTACAATGTAACTGGAGAGGCTCTACAGAAAATACTATGTTGTCCCTTCAGCAACATACGAAAATATAGTTGCAGGCTAAAAAGGGAAATGCAGATTGACTCAAAACTAGAGCTTAGATGTGATGGATCCCCAAGATAACCTAGAAAGAATTTTCCAGATCTGCAACTTTGGAAAATCACCTCCCTAGGGTTTGATCCTTGATTTGCTGGGAAATATAGATATGAAGCTAGATATGACTAATATATGGCTGAAATATGATATCAGATGAGATCTGTGCTTGAACGGTTGATCCTTTCCTCAGATCTATGAGCTAGAAGCTTTAGATATAGCTTCTAAATCCTCCAATGATGATTGTAGCTTCTCCAACACAATTACGTCTAGAACTTGCGCTGTGAGGGAAAGAGAGGCCTTATTCTTGCTGAAAATTTCTGTAATAAACTCCAGGATGATGGTAAGACTGATAGAAATGTGAGGGAATGATCCCTCACAAGATTTCTAGCTAAAATACTAGCAACTTCCTTCCTTCCTTTAGATTTGCAAGGTAGACAGCGTAATTCCTAAAGGAAGTACTATTACTGGAAGGTCAATAACCTTTGGCCTGATGCCAAATCTGTAATGAAGCTCTAGGAAATTTATCTTTAAGCTCGCAGTGATATGAATAAACCCCCACCAGTTCTCCAGCTGAAGTACTGAAGACAACTACCTCCTTCCAAACTAATCTTCAGACATCTATAATTTCTTAATATGAGTGTTCTGCAGAGGGTAGGAAAAGAGATTTGGCACTTAAAGCCTGATATAACATGAAGTACAAAAAATATTTCTAGAGCTACTCTAAGAAAGAGGTGGGATTCTCGACCAAGAACAACGTGTGGTAAACAGGACCTGCAATATCTGTTAAATAGCCCATGAAAGAAGTGGAATGTCACATGACAATTCCAGATCTGAAAACATCTTACATGAAGAAATAATCATCATCCCTCATCCTTGCCTTCATCTCCTTTATATAACATTTGAGCCTTCCCAAGCCTTGGCTGTCATCTAGACTGCGGTGTCATATGTGGACAAGATCCTCCAAGTTGGACTGTGTTGTTTGACCAAATCAACCACCATGTCTAGGTGCAATGTACACCTTCCATCAAGTGTTCCTTGTTGGCACAACATTCTCCATCATCTAATCATGAATTTCCCATGATCTTTGACATCTTCAAGATCGTATTTGACTGAATCATCTCTGTTTGATCCTTTCAAGATCTTAGTTTACTGTGTCAACCTCCATGATCTATCTCATTAATGAGACAGGTTCTCCAATTTCATTCACATTAGTAGTTACTCAACTACCTTGTTATGCAGATCTAGGATAAATTAATCCAATTTCACACACAAAAAAGTGGATATTTATTCATATTGAGGATTGTGGGTCCCTCCACCCTTTTATTTACATAATTCATTAAGAGAATCAAGGACTCTAATATTCCAAAAATGATGTGAAAATTTGGGAATATTACACTAACCTAAAAAATAGTAATAAATGAATTATATATATAAACAAAAAAATACGAGAAAAACATCAAAAAACAATAAAAGAGACAAACAACCAAGGAAAATATTCCATACTAAGAGAATAGATATGGAATCAAGCAACTACTAATTTTCCACCATCCATCACTATTGAGAGTATTATATATTTTCCCTACTTGAACAACCTCCCTAAATCTGCGGTGATGTGAATGCTCCACCCGAGCAATGACTTTAGACTCCTCCAAAAAAATGTGTTGCTTAGTCTTCCCAACATGCTCTGTAAGAGCACATGACCTAGTCTTATAATGCCTTAAATCAACAACATGCTCTTGTAACCTCTTACTTATTTAGTTACCGATTTCTCCAATTTAGGGAACCCCATGCGAGAATGGGATCAAATAGACACCTTTCATACATTTGGGATACAATAATAAAATTATTTTATTAGTATTATTTTTATTAAGGTTTTCATTACTTTGCGATTGTTTGTTTTGCTTTTATTCTAACCCTTGTTTTTAATTTTAATTTTGTTTTATTATTTTTAAGTTTAGATTATTAAATATTTATTAAAATCACTAAACTAATTTTTTGGTCTTTTTGGTTATGTTTTTTTGGTTAATTTTCCTTTGTTTGTCATTTTTTTGTTATTTTTACTATTTTTATTATTATTTCACTATTTTGTATTGTTTTTTTTTTTAGTGTTTTCGATTTTTTCATTTGATTTAATTATTTAAAAAAAAAATTCTAATTAGATTATCAATGTTTAATAATATTTTATTCTCTTAATGTTCACCTTCATTAATAACTGGTTATATTTTTTTCATTGATAATTGCATTTATGCACAATATATATTGAATTATTTGGTAAGAACATACATCATTTTCTTCATGATGAACAACATTTAGTAGTTTGAAAAGGGTAGGACATTTAAAGGATAATGTGATTTTCCAAAAGATTTTTGTAAACAGATATGGATCACAAAAGTTTACACTCTCAAATATATATCCATGTAAACCAAGGACCTACTAAGGGCCAACATTGATCAATCGCTTGATGTGCAAACCATTTTCTAGTTCTCCACATTAAAAGATATTTACATATTAAAAAAAGTGACCCTTTTTGTTGCTCCATAGACTTCAACTTAAAATTGAACTGTATTGGTTCTAATTAAATTAAAAAGGAAAATGACATAACTAATTTGAGATATAGCTCAACCCTTTATATTTGACCACTATTAGAAATATTCTATAAAAATTAAACCTCTATTATCCATTTTGTCACACCTCTTGCATATGCCCCTAATGTTTGTAATGTGTTATTAAAAATGAAAAGGAATTTTCATTTTACTCAAACTAATAGAAAACAGACATGGATGCATGATCCTAAGGAAGGGTTGAGTGTTGTTAGGATGAAATAACTACCCAAACTCGCAATAGGTTCTCTAAGGGAAGCCCACGCATCTACTATGCTCACACAAGAAGAGCGGGAGGAGCAATATTAATAGTCCCATGAAGGAAAGAGGATGCAAGTAAGACATGAGGGGATTGGAATTAGAAGAGGAGGTAATCACCTACGAAAGGAGAACATGCCAAAGAGAATAGTGTGGGACAAGAGAAAATTAGAGAAAGTGAATTATGAAGCACATGCTAAGCTTTGGAAAATCAAATAAAAATATAGAAATTGTGAACTATAGTGCCATGTAGTGCTTGCCTTGAAGTGTGAAAACTCATAAACCACCTTGTAAATGGCCCCATTCTCTCAAAATATGAGAATTAAGTCCATGCGAGCTTGAATATAAATTACATTGGCTTTAGGGTGTGGCTTGGTCATGATTGACAATAAGAAACATATTAGTCTAGTTAATCTAAGGCTTGGGGAAGAGCTGAAAGCCTAATCTAAATTTCCGGAATAATCTATATCATAAGATAGGTAGATTACCTATTCAATTGTGAATGGATTTTTCATTATGATTTTGTATTGATTCCTTATAGCATGTGTTTTTAATTAACCTTTTCAAGGGGGAAACCTCCTTTACATTACATAAATGAAAAATTCTTGGATGATTTAAGTGAAAAAAAATCCTTTCTATATATAGGATTCTAAGCGGTCACACTGTAATTAGTATCGACATAACAATAATAATGTAAGGGAACAATAATAAGAATATTGGACTTCTATGGGGCACAAAAATAATAATATGGAGATTGTATGGGCACAATAATAAGAATAAGAGGGCTACACTAACAATAACAATAAGGGGGCTACACTAGTATTACAGGGACCTAACGTTCCCCTCTCCTTCATAAAAGTGTGGTCCTCAATGCTTGAGTAGTTTTGGATGATTTTTTATAAAATTATCATCATACTAACTCACTAGTAACTTCCTCATCAACATCATAAGCATCTTGTAGTATCATTATTCTTCCAACATGATGACCTAATACGTCTTCTATATTTTTCTGTTCTGCTAATTGTTATGGAATCAGATGAGGAAAATAAATAGCCAATATTTTTGTTATCTCATCATCCACAGTTCAACTATCAAAATCATCATCGAAATCACCAACATCACTCTCTCTCTCGTAATAATTATCTCCTTCACCATTGTGATCATTGTTGGGCTCACTAAATTGAAAATGTTCATGATTTAGTAGACCATATTCCTCAAAATTTTCCTCTATAAAAACTTCTTCTCTTTGAGTATCATTAGCTATATCTATAGCTTCGTATATAGACAACAAATTATATAAAATAAGAGACAATGAATTTCTTGGTCCAAAAGGTTGTTGGTCTAGTCATTATTCTTGAACAAGAGTAGCATGAATTTATTGTATATCATGGTCATTGGCTATCTCAATTGCTTCCTCTATAGCCTGCTTATTTTTTGGAACAAGATGAAATGAACTCTCTCCTACAATATCTTCTCTCTCACAATGAGTTTCCTCCCAACGATTTTCACATCAACCATAACTTCTACTTCGAGTCTGTGGTTCTTAGCCTCTTTCCCCTTGTCCTTCCATTTTGACATTCCTTCAATTCGATCTTCTTTCTCCTCGACCTTTTATTTGGATTAACTAAAATGTGAGTGAGGAAAGAAATAACGCAAGATGCCCTTAGTTGATACAATAGAGTGTTTTTACCCTAATGCCTTCTCGTGATTATATAAAATAAATATTATGAGAGAAGAAATGTCCTCCTGATCTACCTGTTCTACCTCATCTCCATCTCTCTAACATGAGTGATCAAGTCCCCAAGGTCCCTTGAAAATAAAGCAAATTCCCTTCCTCCTCAACTCATTCTTGTTGCATGATCCACCAAATCAGAGCAACTCCTCCCTAGTAAACTCTCTCTTGAACAACCCAATGTTTTTCTCATCCACCGTCTCATCCAATTCATAATCAAGACATGAAACCAAATATTCTCTCCACCAAATGGTCAAAAACCTGGTCTGAAGCATCTTGCAAATGTCATCGTGGTTACCCATGACTCCAGCCATGATTTCTAAGATCTTGATCTTCTTCTCAATTTTTAGATCCTAAATGTTCTGTAGATCCTAAAGATTCTCTTATATTAGCTTAAAAACATTCCACATAATGTCATCGTTATGAGAAAGCATAAGTTAATTTTTTATGATAATATCACTGAGATAAGAGGCAACTATAATCTCGACTCCTTCATAAGGATGCTCCAAGAATATTGTATGTTTCAAAGCAAGAATTTTTGGTTCGAGTGCCCAATTTAGGACCCTAAAGTCTGATTGAATCACTTTAGAAAGATGTGACTTTAGCTTATCCAAATTAAGGAAATTTTGTGTGGTCATCTTTAGGTCTTTCAGTTCAGATCCAAGTTCAAAGAGTCAATTCCCTACCTCCATCTCTTTTTTCAAATCCCTTATCTGCTTTAGCTATAGGATGTCATATATACCCTTTGAAAGGGTTTTATTTTTTAGTTTTTACCTTTGATCCAAGGAATCATTGCAAATCCAAGCACCTTGTGCAAGTTGGTGAGCCGTGGTATTGCACCAAGAGTGCTGCAACTTTGAGGGGTTGCCCTGCTTTACTTTATGAACCTGGGGGTCATACAAACTTGGAGGTGTAGTGCTATATACACAGAAGATGCACTCTGTTCATGTCATCCTCTTATGCTTTACAAAAGGGAGATATTTCTTAAACTATGATAAAAAAATGAAAAGTAAATTGTTGGAAGGAAATGAAAGAAAGGAAAATAAACTAAATTGCTAGAAATAAATGACAATAATCAAAATAATTTAACTTGCATAAAAGAAATGACAGGAAGTAAACTAATTTAACTTTCTGAAAATAAATGGAAAAAGGGAAACTAATTCTAAACCACACTTAACTTGGCCATACAGCTAAATGCACTTTACTTGTCTTGTGATCTATTTATCATGCCTCTACTCATGCAACTAAGGACAACCTAAATTTGGCACAAAATGAAATGAAACAATCGGAAGATCAACATCGTAATGAGAGAAGTTTTGATTTAGGAGACTGGGTATTTTTATGGCTACAACCAGACAAACAAATGTCCCTCAAGCAAGCTAAGAAGGATAATAAATTATCGCCAAATTACTATGGTCCTTACAAGGTGTTGCTAAAGATTGGTACTAATGCATACAAATTGGAGCTTCCTGCTTCTTCGTTTTTTCCATGTTTCATGCATAAAGAAGGTTATAGGTGACAAACTTCCAGTTTAAACAATATTGCCAGAATTTGATAAGGAAGGAAAAATCGTATTGGAACTTGAAGCATTCATGGAAACAAGAACTTGACAACTACAAAATCGATCATTTTCAGAGTATTGCATCAAGTGTAAGAACTTACCCACTAAAGATTCTACATGGGAGGATGAGAATTTTATGCGGAAGCATCCCGAGCTACTCAAGCGTTTAGGACAACAATTTTTTTGAAGGAGAGGGGCATGTTAGGTCCCTATATTACTAATATAGTCCCTTATTGTTGTTGTTGTGAGTGTCATCCACAACATAATCTATACTTCACATATGTCCTCCCTCTTATGGAGGAATGTTTAAGAGTTAGTTTTTTTATTTAGTGGTGATGCACTACAATCGTCTATACACAACACCATATGGCCAAGTATAATATCACAAAATACAACAACTTTAATCATTCTAACAAGATATTACCACGAAATAAAATGTTGAAGGGGTACTAAAAAAAAAGCCAAGGATGATAAGAGATTAATCCAAACTAACAAATATATGAGAAATAATTATACTAACATACAATATCCTTTGTCAACATAAGTGCACTTTCAAGTAGTATGGAGGCACTCTAAGGAAACACATCCAATGAGAAAGGTACTTCCTATGACATTTTCCCTAAAAATTTGATTTCTCACAAATATGGATGGTCCTATGAAAATCTATACCTCATAATTACAAAGTCCCGCACCTCATAATTTCAAATTCCTATATGGGAAGCTTAATTTACCCAAAACATTGTTTCCTTTTCAATACTAAGAATAAAGGTGGAACCTCATTAATGACATCCATTCAAAAGAAAATAAAATAGTCTATATGTTAGTCATTAGTAATTTTTTCTATTTGTATATGACTAAATACTTGTCCTAGATTTCTAAAAACAAGATTCATGAATATTGTGAGTTTTAGAAATGTCACTACCTTCATTATTCTTAAAACAAACTTTTCACTATTTCACTACTCTGCCATTCCCTGGTTATCCTACCACTCATAGAAGACCCCTCATGGGATTATGCCACTCATCTTTATCTTATTTTCCCACCAAAAACCTCAGTACTCTGTTTTTCGTTTGCCTCACCCCTCCACTTTCAATGTAGAATTACTAAACAACCTACTCCTTCTTATGTTCACCAGATGCCTCAAGCATTGATGGTCTCAAAACTATCTTTGTAGGCTCTTTAGATAAATCAAGTATATTGGATTTTCGATCTACAATACATCAATTTGTCAAAAACTCTATATTACACTTGAAGACCCCAAGTCAAAAGAGCCTCCCACTAGGTCATTAGGGTTTCATAGGTTGTAGGTTATCTTTGGTGTTCTAAATCATTGTTTTTCATGTATTAGAAGCTGAATAAAATGTGAAAGAAGGATAGCACCTATTTGTCCAAGATAGATCAGAAAGGTCTCCAAGGAAGGCCTCCTTATCAAGTTCCAGTTCTGCCAAGGAAACTGTTCATTTTAACATTCTGCGGGAGTGTCATGGTGAATATCAACAGAAAAATTGGTAAGGTAAAATGCCTACTCCTCATTAAAGATATACATAGGATAATGGAGGAGGGAGCATCTTATGTCCAAGAAAAGTCAGGGTTCCTAAGCCTGGTTATGCCAACGGTGTACCAAGCAAGGATCCAACGCAACAAATCACATGGAGGAGGCATACTAAATGAACCAAACATGGAAGATGCTTCTTAGAAATTATAAATGAAAAATGAAAAAAGGTGAGGTGAACTGAACCTAAATAAATGAACATGAAAGGGCTATAGAGAAATTAGAATACAACACTAATAATTCTTTCGAAACATCCTAGAAACCTAAGGTTTTGGAAAGATAGGTAAGGGAGATGAAATGAATATGATAGGCCTCCATGATCACAACATAAAAAAGGTTTGAAGAGACTATTGCAAGAGACTTCCAAAGTTTTCTAAGGTAAAGTGTTTCACTGCCTTAAAGGGAAAGAATTCAAAGAGTATCAATGTAAGGAAGGTCAAGCCTTCATTTTCAGTCATTTTCACTCAATGATAAAAGGAATAAAAGTATAGGGTTGAGATTCAAGATGGAAATCCAAGTTGATCATGAGGTTTTTTTTATGTAACTAAATGTGTCAAACACCAAGAAACATCAAAAGGGGCTAAATCAGTATGTCATGGCACCTGCAAATTAGAAGTGGCCAAAATAGGAGATAACATGCATGATTGTGAAGACTATGGTACTTGTTAAAGATGGACTTATCATGGATGGAGATAAATGGGAAAGATGAAAACAAGTTTTTTAGTCACCCATCAAGAAAAAGGAAATTTAACCTCCAAGGAAAGAACATAGAAGTTTTAAATATGTTTCCACCATGAAAGTACTGAAGGTTGTCAAAGTGATTTTAGCATGCTCCAGAGATCAGAGGGAACATAGTCACTACAAAGTTTTCATGGCACTTATTGACTGAAAGTGGTTGAAAGGCATGAACAAGCCAAAACAAAGTAAATCATGTGACTCAAATAGACATCTGCAGAACAAAGTGTTAAAGGCATCAATAGGCCAAAGGAAGTCAAATTTCACCATGTCAGCAACCTGAAGAATAAAAAAGAAAAATGGTTACAATTGAAAAATACCATTTGAATGTTTTTAAGTCACCTAATGCAAAAAATCAAAAATAATATCACTGAAAATGACAAAGAGAGTAAAAAACTTTAGAATGTCAAGTATACAAGGGTTAAATTTATTTTCCTAAGACTATAAAGGGTCATTGCGTTTGTCACTTGGCTCATTATTCTATTGTGAAACCAACTCTAAAAACAGAAGAAAGAGATATCAATGCCTTTGAAATAAGCCACTTCGAGGGGGCAACCTCCAATACATTACATGAATGAACAATTCTTTGATGATAAAAATGACAAAACCTCCTTTCTATATATAGGAGTCCATGGGGCCACAATGTAATCCTAGCCAACCTAACAATAATAATGTAAGGGCAGAATAATAAAAATATGGGGGTTACAGGGGTACAACAATAACAATAAGGGGGGCTACACTAACATAATAAGGGATTATAATATTAATATAGGGACTTAACATGCCCCTCTCCTTCAAACAAGTGTTGTCCTCAACGCTTGATTATTTCTTGATGCTTCTGTATAACATTCTCATCCTCCCATGAAGAAAATTTTACAGGAAAGTTATTCCACTTGCTGAGATACTCTGAAATTGATCGTACTTGTAAAGTTCTTGTTTCTCTGACTACTTCATAACTTCTGTCGATGTGATGTTGATCTTCCTATTGTTTCATTATATTTTGCACCAAAGTTAGGTTATCCTTTGAGAGTTGGAGAACTCGTTGTTGATGCTCGATGTGATATTCCACTAATTCATCATCCATATTAGCTACTATTTGATCCTTAAAACCATCCAACTTAGCCTCCATTTCTGCTTTTAAAACATCTATGTCATCTTTGATTGCTCTTCATAGGATCGAAATATTTTGTACTTGGTACCATAATTTTGATATCTCATACTGCAATTCTTCCTGTTCATGCGTCATAGTATAGCTTTTTGAGGGCTTAATTGGTATGAAATTATTTTTTTGAGGCATTATAGAACCCAATACTGATAAAAATTATAAAATATGCCCTTGGAATCATTTCAAACTACTTTTTCAAACAAACTTTATGCAATTTTAAAAACCAAATACACACCTTTTTCTTTCTTTTGAGAAGCTCGATATTGAAACTGAATTATCTATGTGATTTCAGATCCTCAACAATTGAAATTTGGCCCTGACGTAGGCCTATAAATTCTCTTTCGAATGCCACAGGTCTGACCTAATTTTTATTCTTCAAGCCAAAGTTATGTCCAATTTCCCACAATGACCTAATTATGGAATGGTTCAATAGAGTTAACTTGTAGGATTTGCCATGTGTCACTTTTTTGCTCCTTTTGCTCTGAAATTGATAGACATACAACTAAAGTTCATGTACTTTCATCCAAATCTTACATAATTCTAATCTGAACTTTAGAGAGATAGTTATGAATATTTTCCTAGATCACCTCTTTGAGATGAAATTCAGGATCCTGAAAAATACCTAACTTCCACATATCATATCTCCAAAAATATTGCGAAACAGGCTATGAAATTTTGCAATGATGTTCCTCAGGATTTCGGATTTGTGCTCTACAAATTTTGGCTTCTTAACCTTCGTAGTAAAAATGTTATAGCGAAAATTTCGTGATGGCCTTTTTAAGTGAAATTCAGGAGCCTGCAAAAACCCCTAACTTCCATAGATCATATCTTCGAAAATGTTACGAATGAAGCTATGAAATTTTGCGATGATATTCCTCAATATTTTGGCTTCACACTCTAGAAGTTGAAGCTTCTAAACCTCCCTAGAAAAAACTTATAGCGAAAATGCCACGATGACCAGTTTGGAGTAGCGAAACCCTAAAATCCAGAGCTCTGATACCAAATGTTGTGGAACGAACTCCAAAAATAGAAGAAAAGAGATATCAGTGCCTTAGAAATAAGCCAGTTCGAGGGGGCAAGCCTTTTTTCCTTACCAATGCACCTTCTACATTTCAAGGGTTGATGAATTCCATTTTCAAACCCTTCCTTAGAAAATTTGTGCTAGTATTTTTTTCATGATAAACTGATCTACAACGGGTCTTTGAAGGATCATGTTCAACATGTTGACAACGTGCTCAAACTATTGCATAAGAAACAATTATTTTCAAAACATCCAAATGTTTCTTTGGAGTACAAGAGGTGAAATATTTGGGTCATATTGTATCTCATGAGGGTTTTAAGGTAGACCCTAACAAAATTAAAGCCATTAAGGAATGGAAAGTCCCCACAACCATAAAGCAGTTGCAAGGATTTCTCAGGTTAACAAGGTATTATCACAAGTTTGTTAAGAATTATGGCAGAATAGAAGCACCTCTAACAACATTACTGAAGAAAGATGCATTTTTATGGACTCCTAAAGCAACTAAGGCCTTTGAACATCCTAAATAAGAAATGTGCCTAGCACTGGTCTTAGCTATGCGATATTTCACAAAAACCTTTATTGTGGAATGTGATGCCTCAAGAAATGGAATTGGTGTTGTTTTAATGAAAGAAGGAAGACCTATTGCTTTTGGAAATCATCCAATCAAAGGAAAGTATATACAGAAAGCTATTTACGAGAAGGAAATGTTAGCAATACTGCATGCATTAAGGAAATGATGAACTTGCCTAATGGGAAGACACTTCAAGTTAAAAACTGATCATGATAGTCTTAAACACTTTTTGGAACAGAGACTATCTTTAGAAGAGTAGAAAACATTGGTCACAAAGATGTTGGGTTATGAATTTGAAATAATCTACAAAAAATGGAAGCTAAATGTTGTTGCAGATGCACTCTGAAGAAAGAATGAAGAGGTGGAAGCATTGCTTTGTGCCATATCTATTATCCAACTAGATTGGATAACTAAATCAAGTGATGAATGAAAGAAGGACGAAGAAGTGTGGACACCCATTCAAAAGTTGCAGCAAGATACTAGTACCTCTGATACCAAATGTTCTGAAACCAGGTCCAAAAATAGAAGAAAAGAGATATCAACACCTTAGAAATAAGCCACTTCAAAGGGGTAACCTCCAATGCATTAAATGAATGAAAAATTCTTGGATGATACAAATGAAAAAATCTACTTTCTATATATAGGAGTCCATGGGGCCACAATGTAATCCTAGCTGACCTAACAATAATAATGTAAGGGAACAATAATAAAAATATGGGGGTTACAGGGGTACAACAATAACAATAAGGGGGGCTACACTAACATAATAAGGAACTATAATATTAATATAGGGACTTAATATATTCACTTGCCCAACCCTGTGCGTTCATGCAAGTGCTATGCGTACAACACCTGGTGCAACACGTTCGGGAGTTTTGGGTAAGGTTGCCCAACCCTGTGCGTTCGTGCAAGTGCTATGATTACAACACCTAGTGCAACACATTCAGGAGTTTTTGCAGTGTCAATTTACAGTGTGCTACATGTTCAAGGGAACACACTGCGCATTTAGACGTGCACTAACCATTCACCTAGGGAGATCCCAACAGGCAGAAAACTTTCTCGGCGTTGCACGTAGGGAGAGCTCGATAGGAAAAAAAACGTTCAGGCGATGCACCCAAGAGGCCCGACGGGCCTGAACGCGTTCAGGCACTGCGCTCAGGAGGCCCGACACCTAGGAACATGTGCAGGCGCTATGAGTAGGGCAGAAGGGACTTGAAAATTCATGCAGGCGCTACGCCTAAGCCAGAAACCCTCCTCCACCTGCAAATTGCCAAAAAATGATGAAAGGACACCTCTAAGCTACATCCAAGGACCTGCAAAGAAGTTGAAATTTCGTAGCTTGATGCTCTTCGTTGCCCTCCAATAGATTTTATGATTTAATGGTTAAAGGAAATTGATCAAACCCTAATGACTAGAAACCCTAAGTCCTCATGACAAAAGGCCTGTTTTGACCTCCAAGCAAGAATTTATTAGCCTTCACTCCTCCTAAATGAAAATTACCCTTTTCCTAAGATAAATCATATATTGCAAGGGGTAGAAGGTTATAACAAGATGTCCTTGCCTAATAGTGTTTCAGATTACAATCAAGTGACAATACTTCCAGTTGATCAACATAAAGCCACTTTCAAAGCACCTTGGGGCATCTACATGTATGATCAAATGCCTTATGGTTTAAGGAGTGTGGAATCTACTTTCCAAAGGGCCATTGCTCCTAATTTGAGTTAATTCACCATGATATACATTTATGACATCATTGTTTGTTTTAAAACTAATTAAAAATACATTTTTCACCTAAAAAAGATCTTTAATAGAAACAAAGTTCAGAAGCAAGAATCAATGAGAAAGTACAAAGGAAAGCATGACAAATTTTAGAAGTTATGGAAATATCATTCCATCATCCATTCAAGAAGAGATAACAATGCTTTCTATTTACAAGAGTTGGATGGGGAAAAGTTATTTGGGGATCTTGCCAATGATAGGATGCCCAAGCAATACTATTGTCAGAACCCCTAGTTTGAAACCTTCATTCATTATACATAACATTGCATGATAAAAAATCAGTAAAACAAAAACACAAAAAACAAAGAAAGAAGAAAAAATAGGGTAGATTTAAAGAAGAGGTATAACCCCATACCCAAAAAACAGTACTGCTGAAAGTGAGCAAGTCTAAATGCCACTACCTGTTAAATAAAAGGAGTCTTGTTCAGTCATCTAGCCTAATCATGGCTGAACATGTTTTGAATTTCTACTGATAGGTTAGTGAAAGAAGGCTTGTCAAATCATTTAAGCTTGACTTGTGAGTAGGATTAGATTAGGAGGAAAAGATGCTAGTTCTCAATGCTCAAATATGAACCAAAGAGAAAGATAGGGGTGACTAACAAATGATGAAACACAACCCTTATACTTTCTAGTTTTGTTTGTACAAAAATAATTTCTATATCCAGCTTGTCCCAATGCCACAGCCCATAGTAAATGAGATTGGCGGTTAAAATCATGTTTTCAATTTCATGTCCATATCTTAGAGAATGAAGTTTGTCAAAGAACCTAATATTGACACTTGAATAGTCTAGGTAGGGAATAAAAGAGTTCACTAGCATAATCTGAACCCTTGGGAGTGACAAGGGTACAAGTAGATTGTTTGTTTTGCTTTGAGAAGAAAAAGAATGTCAAGGGCTTGCCAGTCCATGTGAACCGAAAAGAAGAAAAAAGGATAGGCAAAGGTATGATGGGTAGGTAGAGATGAGGTTGAAGTAATCTTGTTTTTTAGATTCTCGATATCATTTCTTCAAGAGAAACATCAGCAAATGAAAGAAGAAAAATATTCCCAATGGATGAGGCACTCATCTTATAAACTCAGAGATTTGATATTTGATATTTTTGACACCTGGTGAAAAGGAGCCCTCCCCAAGTGGAGCCACTGTTAGTCATTAGTAATTTTTTCTATTTGTAGATGAGTAAATACTTGTCATATATTTCTAAAAATAAGATTCATGAATATTGTGAGTTTTAGAAATCTCAGTGCCTTCATTATCCTTAAAACCAAATTTTCACCATTTGACTACTCTACCATTTCCTGGTTAGCCTACCACTCCTAGAAGACCCCTCATGGGCTTACGCTACTCATCTTTATACTATTTTCCCACCCATAACCTCAGTACTCTCTTTTGCCTTTGCGTCACCCCTCCACTTGCCATCTAGAATTACCAAACAACCTAATCCTTATGGTCACCAGATGCGTGAAGCATTAGTGTCAGAGAACTGTCTTTGTAGGCTCTTAGATAAATCAAGCACATTGGATTTTGGATCCACAATACATCAATTTGTCAAAAACTCTGTTTTACAGTTGGATACCCCAAGCCAAGCTTTTAGTCAAAAAACCAAGTCAAAAGAGCCTCCCACTAGGTCATTAAGGTTTCATAGGTTGTAGGGTTATCTTTGTTGTTCTAAATCATTGTTTTCATGTACTAGGAGCTGAATCAAATGTGAAAGAAGGTTAGCACCTGTTTGTCCAAAATAGCTCAGAAAAGTCTCCATGGAAGACCTCCTTATCAAGTTCAAGTTCTGCAAAGGCAACTATTCATTTTGACATTTCTACAGGAGTGTCATGGTGACTGTGAGTAGAAAAATTAGTAAGGTAAAAGGAAATGGAGGAGGGAGCAGCTTATGTTCAAGAAAAATCAGGGGGGTTCCTGAGCCTGATTAGGCCAATAGTGTGCCCAGGAAGGAACCAATGCAACAAATCACATGGAGGAGGCATACCAAATGAAGCAAACATGGAAGATGCTTCTTAGAAATTATAAATGAAAAGAAAAAAAGGTGAGGTGAACTGAACATAAATGATAGAACTTGAAAGGGCTATAGAGAACATGAGGACAACACTAATAATTATTCTCAAACATCTTATAAACCTAAGGTTTCGGAAATATATGCAAGGGGGATGAAATGAAGATGATAGGGCTCCATGATGATAGCAGAAAGAAGGTTTGAAGAGACTATTTTAGTTGACTTCTAGAGTTTGCTAAGGTAAAGAGTTTCACTTGCAGATGATAGGGTTATTTTGTTTGTCACTTGGCTCAATATTCACTTTGAGAAGAGAAAAAAAGGCTTCACGAAGAAAAATCTGACTTTCAGTGAAAATTTGGGTAAAGTTGCCGGATGCTGACTTACAACACACATTCATGCAAGAGCTACACTTACAGCACCCTACGCTTACAAACAAACCCTAAACTTAACAACTAGCCTAAAATCAAACCCTAATAGCCAAAAAGTTCACATCTTTTGCACAAAATAGAGCTCTTTGAGTCCAGGAAGACTATGTCCTGGGACTCCAAAGACTCTTATGATGTTACCCTTGTTCAATTGTTCTCACCAATCTAACAAATTATGAGAACCTAACACTATATACCTAGAATAGTAGAAATAGAGAGGAATGTAGACAACTCTATATTATCAAATATTAACCTTTTTCTCTTGAAGAAAAAAAGAAGTGTAGTTAGAGAAATACATTAAAAAATGAGAGAAACTAAAAGTGGTAAATGATAACATAGTCTCATTCCAAAATAATAGAATGAAAATGTACTAAGTTAAAGGTTTGAAGAAATTTCACTACAATTCCAATAGTAGTATTTACTAAGACAATATAGAGACACTCCCTAAAACCATCTAGATAATATTATTATCCATTTCTCACCTAAAATCACCTAACACAATTTCAATAATTAATAGATACAAGAAATACCAATTAAACAATAAAAATAACAATTAATATTCAAAATCACATGTATGGATAAAGAAAATATTCCCAAAACTCTAATAAAATATTTGTCATAAAAAATTATTATGAAAAAACATCCTCATGTACTAATCAACACCATTGTCCAACAACTGTGTCTTTGGTGGATAAATAGCATTGTCCAACAACTCTAGTCTTTAGTGGATAAATAATAGAAAATACCTCATGCCTTCCTAGTAAAATAAAATTAGATTAAACACAATATGATGAACCATACAGTTCACCCACAACAACCATCTTTGCTCCCAGCACGTTTTACTTAATCGGCAGACTGAACAGGTATTGTTAAAGTCCAGCCATCTTGAAATGCAAGGGAGATGGTACAGGTGGCCGCACTGATTTTGAGATGCTTCTTCATTCAGTTTAAAATCGTAATGACAAACTGGGCAGCATGAAGTGATGGTGTTATTATTTATATGATGCTCAGAAATGCTTATGGTACCCAATGCTAATTCGATTCTACGTCGTTCTGTTCTGTTCGGGCGCGCTCAATCAGAGCGCGTACCTCACGATTTGATTCTATCCACAAATCAACAATCGCATTCAACCTTCTATGTGAAAACCCATCACGTTCTAATAATTCATCATCAGCGAGTTCCAATACCTTCCTCCATCATCTCAATATCTGTACCGATATCCATGCCTATGGATCTCCTGTGTCTTTCTGCCAGAGCTATTTCCTCATCATAAACTACCTAATACTCAGCCTCAGCCTCAGCCTCATCTACCTGCCTTCTTCTTCCAATACTCAGCCTAATACTCAGCCTCAGCCTCATCTACCTGCCTTCTTCTTCCAATATTACGACGTAATACTTCTTCTGTATTTTGTCGTTCTGCTGATTGTTCTGCAATCAAATGAGGAAAATCAGCAGCTAGTCTTTCTGCTATCTCGTCATTCACACTTGCACTGTCAAAATCATCATCAAAATAACTAATATCAAACTCATTCAGACTGTCTGTCTCGTAATGGTAATCGCTGTCCGCTTCATCATCGTCATCATCGTTTGTCTCATTAAATTCTAAACGTTGCTGATTCACAGGACCATCTTCCTCAGTAGCTTCTCTTGTTTGTTTATCATTAGCTTTGTCTATACCTAACAAATTCTCTAGATTCTCTGGTAAAATAGACAACGAATTTCTTGGTACAGTGGATTGTTCTTCTAGAACAAGAGTAACTTGAAGTTCTTGTATCTCATCATTATTGGATATCTCAATAGCTTCCCCGATAGCCTGTTGATTCTCTGGAACAATTGGCAATCCACCCTCCGTTCCAATATCTTCTCTCTCACTACGAATTTCTTCGTAGTGATTTTCAGTACAAGTAGCAGTTCTGCTACGAGTGCGCCGTTCTGAGCCTGTTTCCACTTGGCCTTCCAAGTCGACACTCCTCCGCTTCGATCCTCTTTCCCCTTGACCTTCCATTTCCACGCTGCAAATGTTAAAATGTTACAGGACCGGGGATCAATTGAAATGAGGACGATGAATGAAAAAACGCAAGATGCCCTTAGTTGATACAATAGCGTGTTTTTACCCTAATACCTTCGAATCTTCACATCTCCTCACTTTTATACCCGTATTACCATGATTATTACGGTAATTCCATCCAGAACCGACCTCACTATTATTGTTGTCATGTCGGTTCATGCGTTCAGAACCCATTTCCACAACTTAATTATAATTTAATCGAATTAAATTATAATTTAGTTTTAAATATTACTAATTCTTAATTTTTATAATTGAATTTAACTGAATTATTAAATAACAATTATAATAATTATTATTAATTATAAAAAAGTTATATATCAAGGTTTTTAATTTGGAGATTTAATAGAACCCCTAATACTAGTTTTATCAACTTCACATATACAAAAAAATATAGGTCACAAAGTTGGAGGTACTATATTTTTTAATTAATCAATATAATTAAAAAGAAAAAATGGGCATCACTATTTAGAGTGAATAGTAAAGTAGTGGTGAATATGCATGGTTAAGAATCTTGTGATATTCTTATAAAATATTTTGATTAGAAAATGTTTTTTTTGGCGTGTGGTATTGATAAGCCATGGTATTCCCCAATGATATTGTAACAAAGTTTATTTATAAGTTAATAATATCTATGGTTAATTGGGGTGATATTTTTTTTTTGGTAAACTTAGTAGATCCTTCCTATTTTCTATTCATTAACCAAAATTCAAGTGAGAAAAAATTACATGTTTTAGCCTAAGCATGCCACTAGGAAACCACGTTTATTGGCTCCCTTAAAGAGTTATATGCCATCCAAAACTTAATCATCTTAAGTCAGTCTCTTATTGTCCTTAAGTAGTTAATATCTATCTTTCTTTGCATAAACATATAGGAAACATATATCCATAACCCTATCCTAGCTAATGCATCCCCAATTTGACAGGAAGTCAGCTATCGCGTTACTTGATATTCTTACATGGAGCGGGTTAATATAGCTTATGTTCACCATAATATCCTTAATCTCCTTAATGAGTCTGGTTGTTCGCGAGGCATAGCTAATATGATGCAATCTCGCACCTTTCTCCAGATTCTGGAGGATACTAGTGACCATAGTCGAGACTCCTTCCACCTTGAGATGATTATACTATTCTATGCTTGCAATTATGAGCCCCTGTTTTTCCACATTTAATTCAGCTTCATTGTTAATAGAATGTCCGAGATCCATGGTGTAAATATACAAAACACCACCCTCATAGTCACGGAAAATCTCCCCTCCCCCTGCTTGACCTGGGTTACCCTTCAAAGCCCCATCGTAACATTGTTTTATAAAACCCTACTAAGAAGGTTTGAACTTATCCCTAACCTAAAAGGCCTTAGGTCTGTGTTTCCAAGAAGCTCGCACCAACAGCTCAGCTTTAAGATTAAGCTGGTTGAGTATCCTTACTTCTCTACCGTGTGTTTTCCAATCCTCGTGAGTACATTTTTCAGCTAGCATAGACTCCCATATATTTTAAACTATGGTTTGGCATATTTCAGTGGATTTCTGCTTCTCATCGTTGAATGGTCTCTTATTCCTCTCCTTCCACACTTCCCAAAGCAGGAACCCATCCAACAATGACCAGGCTCTGTTTACAACAATATTTTCGTATCCTCCTCTCCTCGAGTTTTCGATTGTATGTTGGTTTCTTTCTTTATTTATATCATATTTTTGGAACATGGTAATTATTTTATGCTACATAAGGTGATGTATGAGCATGAGGCTTAGAGACAAAAGACTTCATTAATTATATACAAATAGGAAATGTATTACCCCACTTCCGTCGGACCTATGGTTGTGCATGCATGGATGTATGTGATTTATAGATGATTTTAGGTTTCAAGTACATCTTTCTGTGTATTAGGATGAAATTGAAATTAAGCTTGAACAATCCATTTTGGCACGTTCTCTAGTAAGTAGCCATGACCTTCTTGTTGTTGCAGACGCCTTTTAGGTAAGTCTTGTTGTCCGTGCACAATTTTTTATGCTAGTTCTGATTGCAAAAATTGTTGTTCTTGTAGGGTGGGAACTAATGCAGTGGCTGCACTAGAAAGTTGATTTCACATAACCCGACTTCCTCTCCGGTTAAATTAGGGTTTTAGGTTTAGGCTAGATAAGATCTATTAATAAAAGTTTGTTGGTTCAAGTCGTTAATTAGGTTTTACTTGCTACGATTTTCTTTATGGTTTAAAATTATGTTTGTTTTCTTTTCTTATGGTCAGTAAATTTATGCATTATAATTTTCCATTATTTTGTACTCATTCTCTTTCAGTTTTCTTATTGCTGCATAATATTCAAATAATCACTTCATGTGCTTTGTCTTGTTTTTTTTCTCACCTGCAACAAGTTTATATTTCTTGCACATGGCATTGCATTGCGTCGTAAGCCTCGTCTGTTGCATCACGTTGTACACTTGCCTCCTCGCATCATATGCACTGGTTGTTGACCTAGCTCAGAAAGTTTCTATATATTGCATGCCACTGCATGAGCCCTCATTGAATCTGGAGCCTTCAAACCCTCGGTGCTAGCCTTCTTACTCCTCCTTGCACGTGTTTAAAGCTGGATGGATTGCTTTCACCTCTTTGCATGCATTAAAACCCTAATGGTCTTTCTTGCTCTCCTTGTCATAATTGCTGAAACCTTAACTCTATTTTTTTTGTGAGGTTGTGGTGGTTTCCCAAAGAGGAAGCATCCCTCAGAACAGGTTATCAAAGTCATGTTCTTTGCATTATTCCTACGAGTCTAATTCATTAGCTAAGAAGATACAAGAAAGTTGCTTGGGGGGAACCCTAATCAATTTGAATGGCCTATATTTGCAACTTGATTCTTGTGCCCAACATAGTCTTGAATATCTTAATGATTTGTTTTGTATGTTTCACCTGTGGGTAAGAGATAGGATGTGAAGGCTTGGTATGAGGGAAAACCCAAATTAGAATATCTTTCAGTTTCTGTCAAAGAAGAAACAAACTTTATTTCCCATAAAATAAGTCGGGATCCCTCATCCACCCATGCAAAATAAGTGCCACGAGCACATACAAATAAGTGCCACAAGCACATAAAACAAATAAGGGTAAAGGATTGAGAAAGGCTTCCTACGCAGAGAGGTAACGCAATGACTCTGCTGGGGTACTGCCCAGACTCACTGGCAGCAGAGAAATGTTTGTGATTTCTTGAGGTGACTCTGTCGGGGTACTGTCTAGGCCTATTGGCAGCGGAGCAACACTAGAGACTTATTTTAAAATTGTAAATATAATAAGCCCACTCCCTCGCTCCCTACATCATCATCAAACTACTAGCATGCATGCACTTCTGCTTGGGCATTTTCCGATTAACAAGAGTTAGCTGAGGCACAAGGATCGGGCATATCTATAAAGGTCAAAGTAATACAAGAGGTAACCAAAGTACCTGTTCAATATTCACTTGCATAAATATCTGAACTCAGATTATTGTGGGGACGTTAACAGAGATGCTGGATCCTACCAGTGGTTCACCAATTGTTGTAGCTACTACAACACCACCCAAAATTTTGAGTATATTCAAAAATTTCGGGTCCCCCCCTCTGTTCGTGCAACCATTAGGTTTTGTACCCGACCTTTATTCAGTGACACCCTCGTAACCTATTCTTGCCAAAGCCTATCACCACACCATCTGGCCTTGATGTCTCATCAATACACTAGGGCTTGGGGATATGCTGCTTCAAAGAACATTGAGAGTCCCTCCGTTGAATCCAGAGGTAGGCTTTCCTAGGTTGTCATGATATCGGCCTGACATGTGCTTGACCTATTTCCAGCCCCTCGCAAACCTTCTCACCATCATGACAATATGCTTTTGCTGCAATCACGCCATGTGTGGAGGTATCGTGTACAACAGTTGTGATCATGCATGTACTTGAGTGGAAGTTTTTATATGTTAAGTACATGACATATTTTCATTAAAAGTGCTTCTACCGTGGATCATGTGGGCCTTCTATTTGGGTTTTTTCAGCCAAGCTTGGGGTCCCATGTTAATTATTTTCAAATTTGGGGACATCATTCTCTAATTGTAACCATGTATTAATTGATGTTATAATATGTCACGTAGGTCAAGCTCATGAAGGATACACCCGAAAATATCACCACCACACAAAAGGAATGAAATTGAAGTTAAAATTACAAAAATTTGATTTGCGGAGCATGGCACATTCATCTCTGTTCCAAGTAGGGATAAGAACAACGGATATGTCTAAGACTGTGTCAAGGCGGATGACAAGGGAAAGGGTGTTCCAAGCTGAAATATAAAAGGCAAAAGATGTGACACCCATAAGTGAGGAACAAATGGTGTGCTAATAAGGAAAGCTTTGGATCATGGTTAAGCTACGTCTTTTCATCTGTATGGCCTCATTCCTAAGGAGCTGCTTGGAGAAGGAAAATTACTTTCTAGATGTGGAAATCATATTTCAAACCAAAGGGGCGTTAAAATATGTTTGGGAACAATATACACAATGGGTTTGGGTGTCAAGTGCACCAAGTTGAACAACAACATCCACACCCTCACCCCATACGCGAGAATAAATTTTCCCCCAACTCCGCAAATGAAGATGTGATCAACAACTAAGAGAGGGGAGTTTCCATCTACTCTCACTCACAATGTTTTGACAATGCATGGTCGAGTTGGGACCACTCTTGAGCAGGGGATGATCTTCAAAAGATTTATGTATACTGTGTGTATAATCAAAGATTATAAATGTCGAGGACATGTTTTTTCACCCATGACCGAGAAGGGATCATTCTATTTTCCTCTACACCGGCCACCAGGAGCAACGTTGCTCGTTTTCGACCGAGAAGCTCTCCATCTATCTTGACAAGCACTCGAACGGTTTTTTTTTTCTTTCTTAACTTTCATGCAAATAGGTGCATTTCTTTGCACCTTCTTTCTGAAGTCTCTGAGCCCGAGCAAACATGGGTGTTGCTTTGGGGGATTGTCCCATATTATATAATGATCAATGTCGACAGTCGTATTTTGAGATTCTGGAGAGTTGCAAATGAGCGGATGAAAGTAAAACTCCGATGCAAAAATGATGTTTGCATGTTACATGAGAAGTGTTCTAGGGAGATTGTGAGGTGAAAAAAAAAAGGTGAGGTGAACTGAACAGAAATGAATGAACTTGAAAAGGCTATAGAGAACATGAAGATAACACTAATAATTATTCTCAAACATCCGAGAAACATAAGGTTTTGGAAAGATAGGCAAGGGAGATGAAATGAAGATGATAGGCCTCTAGACAAAAGATTTGAAGAGACTGTTGTAGGTGACTTCTAGAGTTTGCTAAATTAAAGTGTTTTAGTTGTAAATGATAGCTTTATTATGTTTGTCACCTAGCTCATTATTCACTTTCAAAATAGCAAAAAAACCTTCAATGAGAAAAATCTAACTTATAGTGAAAATTTGGGTAAGGTTGCTTTGTGCAAGGGCTACCCCTACAACACGGGACTAACAAACCCTAATCTTAACAAATAGCCTAAAATCAAACCCTAAAAGCCAAAAAGTTCACATCTTTTGCACAAAATAGAAGGCTAGGTCTGAGGACTCCAAAGACTCTTATGATGTTACCCCTCTTCATTTGTTCTCACCAATTTAACAAATTACGAGGACCTAACACTATACACTTAGAATAGTAGAAGTAGAGTTAGGAGGAAGGTAGACAACTCCATATTATCAAATATTAGCCTTTTTCTCTTGAAGAAAAAAAAAAAAAGTGTAGTTACAGAAATACATTCAAAAATGAGAGAAACTACAAATGGGAAATGATAACATACTCTCATTCCAAAAGAATAGAATGAAAATGTACTAAATTAAAGGTTTCAAGAAATTTAACTACAAATCCCATAATAGTTTTTACTAAAACAATATAGAGACTCTTCCTAAAACCATCTAGATAATGTTATTATCCATTTCTCAAGTATTGTTGACATTTCTCACCTAAAATCACCTAACTCAATTTCAATAATTAATAGATACAAGAACCAACACCTTATAATTAAAAAATAAAAATAACAATTAATATTCAAAATCAGATATATGGATAAAGAAAATATACCCAAAACACTAATAAAATATTTGTCATAAAAATTTCTTACCAGAGAACATCCTCATGTACTAATCAACACTATTGTCCAACAACTGTGACTTTAGTGGATAAATACCATTGTCCAACCATTCTAGTCTTTAGTGGATAAATAATAGAAAATACCTCATGCCTTCCTAGTAAAATAAAATTAGATTAAACACAATATGATGAACCATACAGTTCACTCACAACAACCATCTTTGCTCCCAGCACGTTTTACTTTTAGAATCGGCAGAGTGGACAGGTATCGTTAAACTCCAGCCATCCTGAAATGCAAGGGAGATGGTACAGGTGGCCGCACTGATTTTGAGATGCTTCTTCATTCAGTTTAAAATCGAAATGACAAACTGGGCAGCATGAAGTGATAGTATTATTATTTATATGATGCTCAGAAATGCTTATGGTACCCAATGCTAATTCGATTCTACGTCGTTCTGTTCTGTTCGGGCGCGCTCAATCAGAGCGCGTACCTCACGATTTGATTCTATCCACAAATCAACAATTGCATTCAACCTTCTATGTGAAAACCAATCACGTTCTAATAATTCATCATCAGCGAGGTCCATACCTTCCTCCATCATCTCAATATCTGTACCGATATCCATGCCTAAGGATCTCCTGTGTCTTTCTGCCAGAGCTATTTCCTCATCATAAACTGCCCAATACTCAGCCTCAGCCTCATCTACCTGCCTTCTTCTCCCAATATTACGACGTAATACTTCTTCTGTATTTTTCCGTTCTGCTGATTGTTCTGCAATCAAATGAGGAAAATCCGCAGCTAGTCTTTCTGCTATCTCGTCATTCACACTTGCACTGTCAAAATCATCATCAAAATAACTAATATCATACTCATTCAGACTGTCTGTCTCGTAATGGTAATCGCTGTCCGCTTCATCATCGTCATCATCGTTTGTCTCGTTAAATTCTAAACGTTGCTGATTCACAGGACCATCTTCCTCAATAGCTTCTCTTGTTTGTTTATCATTAGCTTTGTCTATACCTAACAAACTCTCTAGATTCTCTGGTAAAATAGACAACGAATTTCTTGGTCCCAGAGGATTGTTCTTCTAGAACAAGAGTAACTTGAAGTTTTTGTATCTCATCATTATTGGCTATCTCAATAGCTTCCCCGATAGCCTGCTGATTCTCTGGAACAATTGGCAATCCACCCTCCGTTCCAATATCTTCTCTTCTCTCTTTCATTATTTAGTTACAAGGGTTAAACACATGCAGGTAATTACTTCAAACCCTTCAAACCCTTACTGCCTGAGAAAGAATAACAGTAAAAAGCGAGTCGTAGCTCACAAAATTCATTTATTAACCATGCCGTGAAACATGTTTATATTAAAATATGGAAAAATAGTAACAGTGCAAGATTCAGAGAATTACTGGCTCTGGGTAACCGAGTCCTTAACTGGAACAAGGCCAAAGGTGTACAAAATTGTACAATTCCAAACAAAATCTAATAACTTAAAATTAAAATTGTACAATTCCAAACGAAAGCTAATAACTTAACATTCAACTGGAATAACGATCAATTCCTTACAGCACCAGTACATATGGTGAAGCGAGGTAAATATTTATATTAATAACTTTGAAAACTAACATAAACAGATAAATTCTGAAACAACCTCTTGTTTCACGAACTAACTTGAGACAAACTCATTTTTCAAAACTTCAGAGATGTATCTTTACAAGAACAAATTAAATGAGAAGACAAATAGGGAGATCCAAAAAGATTAGATACAATTAACAGGGAGGCTTGAAACCTTCATATCTCCACGGTTGCAGCAGACACAGTTACACCAGCAAAGTTTTCAGGTACTTCGAATTCAATAGACTCGTTAGTGGACGGGTTGAACAGATAACCAAACTGACGGCCAAACGGACGGCGAGAATGGGTGCATGGTTTGCTCACAAAAATATGGCCGCACCACTCTGCAGTACACACAACACCGCGAAATTTTTGAGGAAGAACGCTTTGAATAACCCAATCGTTTTCTTCAGCATTATATTTCATCAACTGTGTTTCAGTGGACGTATACAAGTGCCCAGAAGCAACTATGCATAACCCAAACCTCCACATATTATCCACCACTGTCCAGACGCCCGTCTTTGGATCAAAAATTTCTGCATTCTCTGCACGTTCGCCGCCGAATACAAAGAACTTTTCCGCCAGAAAAACTCCACAAGACGAGCCTCGTTGTTGGGTCATTGGAGGAAGAATTTCCCATCTGTCTTCTTCCACATTGTAAGCCTCTGCTGTGGAAAAAAGAGTTTCGGTGGATCTCCCTCCCGCAACGTAGATGAGCCCAGTAGAGGCAGATACGCAGCACGCAAAGCCGTGCCTTTGGGTGGGCATATCAGTTCCTCGGCTCCATTTGGCAGAAGCAAAGTCGAATAAATAAACAGCCTTCATGGTTTTCGAGCTTTCTGCATATTGTCCGCCGATGATAACTAGCTTCCTATTAATGGTAACACACTCACAGAACAATGGAATATTTCCAGTAGGAATATCAGTAGGGAAGTCGGGATTCTGACGTAGCATTTCCCAGGTACGCGTGACAGGGTCCAACACTACTATTCCGCTGCCATGTCTGAAATACTTAATCATACAAATCAACTTCTCCGCTGTTCCAGTGGTCATTCGGTCCTTGTAGAACTTGGGGTCGCTCACTATCTCTTTCCATTTTCTGCACACCAGTTTGAGCGTAGAGTGCCATTTGTAGGGCACTCTAAGCAAACAATTTCGAGCTATATCATCTGTAATGTTAGGGATGATCTCCTCCCCTCGTTGGAGTTCTAGCCTCTTTGACCTACGCAACATGGTGCTGGGCTTGTCCTGAAATAAAAGAAATTAAACGAAAGGTGAAAAATCTGATATCAACAACTTAGATAATTAAAAAAATCCTTCAATTAAAAAAAATGGGGAGAAATCAAATATGTGCCAAAAACAAAAGTTGCTTATAATCAATATATTGCTCAACCCACCCGTTTTTAATTGCAACCTGTTATTTTTATGGATGGAAATGTTTAGTAAAAACGTAAATTCATCATAACAGAAACCCTAAGTAAAAACATAAATTCATCATCAGACAAATAGTTAAAAGATGATTATCCCAAAAGCACTGATATGAAAATCAGTCAATTATAATAGAATGTCTGGTATTGTGCTCAGCCCAAATCATGAACATGTTACTCAAGTAAAAGTGCGATAGATCGAAACACAGTGAGATTATGAGATCGATTGGAATATTTCGATGGATAAAACACAGTGAGATTATGAAATTGAATGGAATATTTCGATGGATATTAGAAATTGTGAATGACTTGTAAAACCAGTTTAGATTGATTTTAATTCTGGATGTAGAATGTATAGTATTGTGTTTAACACAAATCACGAAAGTGTTATTTACATAAAAAAACAGTGAGATAGATCGAAATACTTGCTCTCTCTAAATCATGAAACTGTTACTTACATAAAAGACAGTGAGATAGATTGAAACAAAGTGAGATTATGAGATCCATAGAAATCGATACTCTTTAAAGTAGAAATTGGCAATCACTTGTAAAATCAGCTTAGATTCCTATTAACTCTCTAAAGTAGAAATTGTGAATCACTTGTAAAACCAGTTTAGATCTATATTAACTCTTTAAAGTAGAAATTGTGAATCACTTGTAAAACCTATCAAGCTTCGAGAGGGATCAAATTTCTAGAGGTGCAAACCTCAAAACTTGAGGAAAGATTTGCACCTGGAAAGATATGATCCTTCTGGGCCCTAAATAGATATAGAGTTAAGATCCTTCTGGGCCCTAAATAGATATAGAGTTAAGACTGATCTAGGCCAGGTTTTACACATCTAGAAATAGATTCTTGAAATCGTGAATCAATTGTAAAACTAGTTTAGATCGATTTTAATTCTAGATCTAGAATGTATGGTATTGTGTTCAACCCAAATCATGAAAATGTTACTTACATAAAAGACACTCAGATAGATCGAAACACTTGCTCCCTCCAAATCATGAAACTGTTACTTACATAAAAGACAATGAGATAGATAGAAATCGATACTCTCTAAAGAAAAAATTGTGAATCACTTGTAAAACCAACTTAGATCCATATTAACTCTCCAAAGTAGAAATTGTGAATCACTTGTAAAACCTATCAAGCTGCTCTTAGAGGGATCAAATTTCTAGAAGTGCAAACAGCTTTTTTGAGTGAAAAACTTGAGGAAAGCTTTGCACCTGGAAATATATGATTCTTCTGGGCCCTAGATAGATATAGAGTTAAGTCAGATCTAGGCATATTTTTTACATATTAGAAATAGATTCTTGAAATTGTGAATCACTATTTTTTACACATCTAGAAATAGATTCTTGAAATTGTGAATCACTGTTTTTTACACATCTAAAAATAGATTCTTGAAATTGTGAATCACTTGTAAAACCAGTTTAGATCGATTTTAATTCTGGATCTAGAATGTATGGTATTGTGTTCTACCCAAATCATGAAAGTGTTACTTACATAAAAGACAGTGAGATGGATCGAAACACTTGCTCCCTCCAAATCATGAAACTGTTACTTAAATAAAAGACAGTGAGATAGATCGAAACAAAGTGAGATTATGAGATCGATAGAAATCAATATTCTTTAAAGTAGAAATTGTGAATCACTTGTAAAATCAGGTTAGATTCATATTAACTTTCTAAAGTAGAAATTGTGAATCACTTGTAAAACCAACTTAGATCCATATTAACTCTCTAAAGTAGAAATTGTGAATCGCTTGTAAAACCTATCAAGCTCCTCCCAGAGGGATCAAATTTCTAGAGGTGCAAACCTCTTTTTTAGGGCAAAACTTGAGGAAAGGTTTGCACCTCGAAAGATATGATCCTTCTGTGCCCTAGATAGATATAGAGTTAAGACGGATCTAGGCTGGTTTTTTACACATCTAGAAATAGATTCTTGAAATCTTCTAATTTACAATGCCTAAATTAAATCCTTCTAATTTGGTGGTAAAAGTGATTCATTACACATGATCACATTCATAGAGTCTACTTAGATCAAAAGGTAGAAAAAAAAATGTAGCAGCCAAAAGAAATCATACCTAAAAATCTATCCTAAAGAAATCATACCTAAAAATCTATCCAGAGTTCGTACTATGAAATCCTTTATATTTTTGGCAGCTCCTGAAATCCTTTCTCAAAAATATTATTTCACTCTTTGCACTTTCAAGTATATGCTTCCTCTCGTTTATTTATATTTATATTTATTTACCATACCTCTTTTATTTACCATGGTATTTGGCCCATAGACTTGGTATAGAGTTAGATGTTGATTTCTAATCATATTTGATATATTTTTATGTATTTACCATACATGTGTATACCTCTTTTATATTTATCTATTTACCATACCTTTTTTTATAAATAGGGTATTTTTCCCATAGTATTTAGTCCTATTTATATTTTTATTTATTTACCATACCTTCAATTTATTTATATTTATGTTTATTTACCATACCTCTAGAGTACCTATAAAAATAGGTTTTAGTTTTTATTTACTATACCTATAATTTATTTATATTTATATTTATTTACCATACCTTTTTTTGAGTGTTCATAAATATACTCAAACATTTCAAATGTTTACCCATGTGATTTATACTCGAACATGCCAAATTTTTACATTAAAATATTCACATTACATCTACACATATACCCTATACTAAATTGTAGAGCACCTCTTGCCCCAACAATAATGAGAATTAATATAAGGTAAAATTTGAGAGAAAGATCTTAATCCACTTAAAGACTTAATCTAAATTTTAACATTAAGAAAGATGTGAATGTCTTAAAATAACTTTAAGTTAATTTATTTTTAATAAAATTGGAGTGTTATAAAAAGCCCATGTTAGATGGGTAGGGGTTTGACCTCGTCCACAAATTAATCCTCATAAAATTTTAACCCTGTCTAAAAGGCCATCTTTTACTTGGGAAGAAAATTTGAACCTTCTTTAAAAAATAAAAAAAAAGCTATATTCGACAAGCTATATTCGACGGGTTCAAATTGTTTTTCAGGAAAATTTGTAAACAATTTTATTTTATGGTTATTAAAAAAAGTGACCGTTGGAAATGATTACTACTTCAATAAAAAAGCTATATTCGACGGGTTCAAATTGTTTTTGGGGAAAATTTGTAAACAATTTAATTTTATGGTTATAAAAAGAAAGTGAGCGTTGGAAATGATTACTACTTCTCCACATTTTGTGTATACTAAATCAGTAAACCATTTTAATTACAAAACCTTGCCTTAAGAGAAACATTTGGTGGATGTTGGAAATTGTTTTCATATTTTTCTTTTTTCTTTTTTCATATAATTTGGAATGAAAGCATTATAAATCTAGAGTAATTCTCCACATTTTGTGGATTGTAAACCAAATGGATAAATTGATTTAATTATTGGGCTTGAAATAGTTTTAATTTGTTTCACTAGTACAACCATATAGATCAAATCATTGATCAACACTGATAGACATCAATCCATTCATGAAAATGCATGTCACATTGTCCTCATTAAGAAAAACCATAAAGATTAACTAATTTATATCTTTGTTTTAAGTTATTATTATTATTATTAACAATGGAGATTCACCCCACTTTACCATGGAAAATTGTAAATTTTGTAGATGTTCTATGCTTCGTAACTTTACCTTTTATCCCCAATATTAGTTAGCAATCACATAAATAATAAAGTAAAATGAGAACATACCATTAGATCGACAAAAGACAAGCCAAAAAATATATAAGTGTGTTGGTGCATTACGGTGGTCAGTAGGATGCTTCAACCAGCAAAGTCTCAATATGGTCAGCCAACTAGAAGTGTCACACAACCCTCTACGACAGCTAGATCAATCAACCCCAAAAGTCAACAAATGTCAACGCTGTCACAATCAACGGTCAAAGGTCAATGCAACCAAGTCAAAGTCAACATCCAACCTCGAGAATTGTGCCAAAAAATGTGGATTGAGGAAATTGAAAGATTGGAAGAGTTTCAGGTCGATTTGACCATGCATTGACCAAATTCAACGCTCATCAACGTTGCGGTAAAAACCCTAGGCCGAAAAGCACAATTTTCTCCTTGTTGAAATTTTCCCATGTGTGAAGAGAAGAGCCTCCAAGGTGATCTAACCAATCAGATGATGAGAGAGAAATGTGAGAGGATGTGATGAGTGAAAATGTCCTCCAACGTTGACCAATTTATATCCATCAATAAAGGTGTGTGACACAACTACTGGGGCTCCAAACCTTGAGGCCGACTTGCACATATTTTGAATAAATTAAAAATAAATGTTCTGCTCATCGGATCAAGATGATATTTAGATCGATCTTGCACCTCTCCGAAAGAGGAGTCCAATAAAAATATTTGCATCTTCATCTGAGCATCACAATATGGAGTTTGGACCTAGTCGTCCAAAATTAACACTCCCTCTCAACTAGGGAGAACTCCATCCACCTGTGCAATCCAAACATCGTGTGTCATCCTGCTGTAACTTGCTTTGCTGGCTTCTTTATTTTAGAACAAAGGTGGGTTAGTCACAAAGAAATCATCCTCGGCTGACAGATTCAGTCCAGAAGTCCGAAACCTCTATAGGACTCAAAAGGGTCACATACCAACTCAAAGTTGGTTTATCTGACCCAAAGTTAGTAGGAGTTTTGAAACCTCATTATACTTGATCCCAAATCAAGTGGTTGGATCGTGCCATCGTAGGTAGAGAGTAAGACAATCTCTGGTGCATCTAATAGTCTTTGCTACTAGTCTCTAGCTTTTACCACCTCATTGGCCAAGTGAGAGGTTCTTCCCATCAGTCTAGGACTCAAATGGGTAGGATGCATACAAGGCACAGATCATGAGAGGTGAACCAACTCAATCATCATAACGGTGGGGCATAATCACACCAACAAGGTTCGGCAAGCCTATCCTTGTGGTTGCTTATAGCTCCGAGAAGATATCCCCAAAGCCCCCCAGAGATCCAAGAGCTCATCATTCAACAGGACCCTCAGCATAGGGTCATTCCATGATACCAAGATTCTCATGGAAGGTTAGGAACTTGACCTTCCCCAAGGTATTTGCGAGAATATCCATGACCTGCTCATCAGTTCCTATATGATCGAGCCTTACGGCGCCTCGCTGTACCATATCTCGGATAAAGTAGTACCTGATATCAATATGCTTGGATCAATCATGTAACACGGGATTCTCGGACAACTGAATCCCCCTCTAGTTATCACAGAGTATTATAGTGGTATCTAGCACATGCTCGAACCACTCACTGAAGAGATTTCACAACCAAACTGCTTCTCAACAAGCCATACTCGCTGCAATGTTTTCAGCCTCCGCGGTGCTCAAAGCCACTGACTTCTAGTTCCTGCTCATCCATGATATCCAAGCAGAACCTAGTGTGAAACGACATCCAGATGTGCTCTTACGATCGACCACACTGCCATACCAATCGACATTAGTATACCCATGGATTATCATGCTCCCAGCAGTGTATCTCAGCCCATGGTTTATCGTGCCCCAAAGATATCTCAACAGATTCTTGGCACTAAACCAGTGAATGTGATGAGGCTCAACCATATGTTGACTCAAAGTGTTCACTGCAAAAAATACGTTCAGATGGGTGTTCACTAAGAACATCAGGGCCCCTATGAGTTGACGATACTCATTAGGATTTGCTAGCACAGGCCCAGCAACACTGCGAGTCAACTTTTTAAAGTTGAGCTCCATCAGTGTCGACATGAACTTACAATCCACCATTCCAAATATTTCCATAAGCTTCACAATGTATTTTACTTGAGAAAGGAAAATCTCGCCAGGTCTCTGCCAGACCTCCAGGCCTAGGATGTAGTGGATCAGTCCTAGGTCCTTCATCTTGAACTCATCAACGAGCTCCCTCTTACACTGATGAATGAGAGGGTCAAAATTACTACGAGTGAAGCCCAACTTAATCAGATAGTTATCTATCATCTCGTACCAAGCTCTGGATGCTTGCTTCAACCCATAGATTGATTTCTTCAACCTACAAACATGGGTGTCTCAATCATGGACTTTGAACCCTAGAGGTTGCTCTAAATACACCTCTTCCTTTATTGCACCATGAAAAAATGTGGTCTTCACATCCATCTGATGAAGACTCCATCCTTCTATAGCAGCAAGGGCTATGATAGATCGGATGGTGGTATATTAGGCCACAGGTGCAAATATATCATCATAGTCTACGCCTTCCTTTTGAGAGAAGTGACGGGCAACAAATCTTGCCTTGAATTTTTCATCACTTCCATCAGATCCATGCTTTATCTTGTAGAGTCATTTTGAGGTGACAACTTTGTCCTCCAGTCTTGGAACCACATCCCAGACATCATTCTTCATAATGGACTCATATTCTTCATGCATAAAATCCTTCTAGACTTGATGCTTTGTGGCTTCCTCCAAAGATCCAGGCTTATATTGTACGATAGTACTCATGGCTGCCATATACCCTTGGTATCTATTCAGCTTGTTGCTTTCACGAAATGTCCCCCTTAGGGCCATATGTCCCTCAGCATCCTCGAGAGTGTCTTTGAGCCATGATGGTATCTTCCTCATCGAAGGAGGTGGATCAATCATGTCCATCAGTCCTTCAACATCGGGCATCGTCTCATCCTTCGTTTCTTCTTGATTTCCAGGCCTTGCTTCATGATCTTCCTCAGATCTTGGAAGATTGATTACTTTCCTCAGGGAAGCATCTTTGTCAAAGGTAACATCGTGGCATATATCCACTTCCCTTTGACAAGGCACATAGAATCTATAGGCCTTCGAAGTTTCATTGTAGCCCACAAAAATTCCTTTCTTGCCAGAAGAATCCAACTTGCTCCTCTTCTCCTTCAGCACATGAAAATAAATAGGACATCCAAAAACTCTAAAATGTGAGATGCAAGGTTTCTTACCGCAGAAAACCTCTTCGGCAGTTTTGGAGTCCAGAGTAGAATGCAGGCATCATTGTTTTATGTACACAATAGTATTCACAGTTTCTCCCCACAGAAACTTCGGAAGACCTTGGTGACATAGCATGGCACAGGAAGCTTCCACAATGGTCCTGTTATTTCAATCGGCAACACCATTCTACTCAGGAGTATAGACAGTTATGGTCTCCCTCTTGATTCCAACTTCTCTGCAAAAGTTCTTGAACTCGTTCGTCTCATCTTCAGTTCCATTATTAATATCTTGATCTTCTTCCTTGTCATATTTTCCACCAAGGCTTTGAAAGTACAGAACCACATGAAAGCCTCATCCTTCTTCTTCAAGAAGTATATCTACGTTTTGCAAGAGAAGTCATCTATGAATTTCATATAATAAGAACATCCTCCCAAGGATGTCATGCTAGAGATCAGAATGTACTAATTGCAAGATATCATATGTCTTTGTGACGCTTGAGGGGAAAGGTCCCCTTGTATGGTTTCCTTCGGCACAACCCTGACATACAACTTCATGATCATTTGTGACCTTGGGTATTCCTGTCATCACCTTTTGTAGTGAAGGTGTCCAAACCTCCGGTGCCATAGTTCAGTCTGTCGGATAGTATCACACGTCATCTCTCCTAGTTGATTTCCTCCAACCTGGTAGAGTTTATCAACTCTAAACTCAATCGTGATAGCTTCCTTGAAATTATTCTTCCAGATGCGCACCTTCCCATCAATGAATGCCACATTGAAACCTTTGTCTTCCATGGCCAATATAGACACAAGGTTCTTCTTCAAATCAGGTACGTATAGTACATCTTGCAAATGGAGGACTTGACCTTAAGACAAGTGGAGGGTCATAGTCCATGTCCCTTTCACAGGATATGTGGCATTATCTCCAAGGATCATTTCCAGATTAGTATCCTTCTCAACGATATCAAAAAGTGCTTCCTTGAACCCAGTGATGTGCCTTGAGGAACCACTATCTATCAACCATACATCAATAGTGTTGGGTGGAGATGCAATAGAGAGGGCAGATACAAGAATTAATTCATTTATTTTATCGACAAAATTTGATTCCTCATACTTGGAAATTCTCAACCTTTTGAATGGTTGCCCATTTCCGCCGAAGGGAGCCTTCCTCTTCCCCTTGAAACAATTGTTCCTTTGATTTCCATTTCTCTGGTTGTTGTTGTCATCATCATCAGGAGAATCCTTCTTGAAAGGGTATTCCTTAGCATAGTGACTTGCCTTGTGACAAGTGTAACACTTTCCTTTATTTCCTTGGGCCCCTACTCTTCCTTTATTCCTTGGACCACCAGATTTCTTCTTCTTAGTATGAGCAGTGAAGGCAGCATTTCCTTCATTTTCATATTCCTTCATCCTTGTCTCTTCTTGTACTCATCTCGATAGTACTTTGTCAAAATCAGGTATGAAATTATTATTGATAATGGTAGTGTTGAATACATGCCATTTGGATGATAGGCCTCCAAGTGCGGCGAGAACCATCTCTCGATAAACTATTGTCTCCCTAATAGCCAGAAGATTTTTCATGATGTCAGTTAGCTTCATAAAATATGATTGAATAGAATCATCCCTTCCTTTCTTCAGATTCTTCAATTGGTTCTTGAAGAATAGAAATCGATTAAATTTTTTTGCATTGAACATGTTGACCAACTTATCATACATCTCCTTGAATGTGCCTAGCTCAGAGATGTAGGCAACCAGACTCTTATGAATTGAGTCCCTTATCATCAACTTTTCTATGATTTCTCCCATATTGTACTTTGTTTTGGCAGCAGCAGTTGTAGTGGATGGAGGCTCTTGGATTTTACCCTACACATAGTCCATGACATCTTGTTCTTCCAACATAAGATCCAATTTCATCTTCTAGGCATGGAAGTCATCCTTCCCAGTCAATTTTTCATCAGCCTTAAAGCCATTGTAGTTAGAGGAACCCATGCTCTTCTTCGGTGATTGCTACAAACTAGCACTTTGTCTTCACCTTAGCTCTGATACCATGTAAATTTTGTGGATGTTCTATGCTTGATGCAACTTTACCTTTTATCCCCAATATCAGTTAGCAATCACATAAACAATAAAGTAAAATGCCGATATAACATACTAGTAGATCGACAGAAGACAAGCCAAAAAATATATGTGTGTTGGTGTGTTATGGTAGTCAGCAGGATGCTTCAACCAACAAAGTCTCAATACAGTCAGCCAACCAGAAGTGTCACACAACCCTCTAGGACAACTAGGTCATTCAACCCCAAAATTAAATGAAATTCAACGTTGTCATAGTCAACAATCAATGCAAACAACGGAAGTAGAAAGGTCAACACAACCAAGTCAAAGTCAATGTCCAACCTTTGGAATTATGCCGAAAATACGAATTGAGGAAATCAAAATATTGGGAGAGTTTCAGGTCAATTTGACCATGTGTTGACCAAAGTGAATGCTGTTCAATGCTGCGATAGAAATCATAGGCCGAAAACAAAATTTTATCCTTGCTGTTATTTTCCCATGTGTGAAGAGAAGAGCCTCCAAGGTGATCGAACCAATTAGGTGATGAGAGAGAAATGTGTGAGGATGTGATGAGTGAAATTTTCCTCCAACGTTGACCAATTTATATCAATCAATGAGGGTATGTGACACAACTTCTTAGGCTCCAAACCTTCAGGTTTACCTGTACATATTTTGAATAAATTCAAAATAAATGTTCTGCTCATCAGATCAAGATGATATTTAGATCGATCTTGCATCTTCATCTGAGCATCGTAACATGGATTTTGGACCTAGTTGTCCAAAATTAACAAAATTCTTATTTTGTAAATAGGTTTTGTTACAATACCATGGACCGATACCATGACTTATCAAGTCACATACACTCTTGGACACCTAATCCTTCTAGGGTTAGTGTGGAAGCTCAAGAGACTTAGGGAGTCCAAGAGACCTTGGAATATGAATCCAATGTTTACAAGCTCATCTTTCCTATGCTTGTGTTCTCACCATGTCTGTGTTTTACATGGTATCAGAGCCGTGATATGTGGTATTTCTCTGTAGGTTTCTCAACCATTGTGTAGTCTTCTTCTACATTGTGCATTTATGAGTTAAATTTTATACCCTGCTATTAGAATGGAGCTAGCATATGTTGGTCCTTCTCTAATATCAATCACTAATTTTTGTGGTTTCTCTATGCATGGAAATTATGATCTCTGCCCTTGTGGAAATGAATTTCTCATTCCGCCATTCTAAACTTGTTAGAGCTAATAACTCTTCTATCCAACTATTTCTTCGCCCATCAATTCTAATGTAGTTGAAGAAAATGTTCCATGCTTGTCTAATGTTACCTACTCTTGTAGAAACACATCGCATCACTTTATGTAGGAAGTGACTTTGGTCCGGAATATCAAGGCATTTAATGGTTTTTTTATTGGTTTGAACTAGAACTTTTGTGGGTTGAAACATTTATTTATGAGGAATGAAGTCTCTGTGATATTTTTAACTATAATTCCCTCAACTCATTCTAATATTTCTTTATATTCCCATCTATGGTCTATCGAATTTATAATTGTCCATTCTAGCACTTACATCCTCGTATCTCTATCCTCTCTGCCAATGTTGTGATGCAACACGGTAACACTTGTTTACTCACGTTGTCCCTGAGACATGGAATTAATTCTTGGCCTGACATGGGCTTTATTATGGAAGCCTAATAGTTAATAACGTTGAGAAATGAAGTGTTGTCTCTCTCCTGCATACACATATTTTGGTAGCACTGAGAAACATTACCATTGAATGATACACACTATGCGTGATTAAATATGAAGAGACTCTATTTTGTTTTGTTGTGTTGTCCATGATTATATGTGAGTGGGTTGACTGTGGCCACCTATTTTATTAGCATTTTTGTTCATGCCATGGATTCTAACACTCTAAAATCTTCCAATACTCCTACCTTTCCACTGGCTCCAACACTCTTCCTAATGCCAACTTTGTCAATTTTTTTCCATTGACAAGCTCCATTCAGTCCCCAATTCCTTCATTCCCTCTCAAAACTTCACATATGCGTTACCCCTCCTCAGTATATAGAAAGAGAACTGATCTATAAGCAGTCTCAGCTCTGCCCTCCACCATGGCTTTTCAATGCCCCTACACCATTGGCATATTGAAATTCACTATGGGCATTGTTTTTTGGTTATGATGTAAGTATTATATGGGTTGTATTTAGTTTGATGGGCATATACATAACTGGATGTATAATATAACATGGATCTATTTTCAAGAGCAATGCCAAGATACTATGTATATAAAAAAATTTAGAATGATGAGAGCTATGGCATTGGCTTGAGCATTGGGAATTATTTTGTTTAAATCCTCAAGGTTGACAGTTAGGCTGTCTCTTATGCCCATGAAAACTTCACACGAAACTCCATCAATATCAGAGTAAGTGCATTTGAAGTGGGGATGAAGAGGATTGTACACTGTTGGTGAGGCCCACAACGCCTTCATTTGCTTCTCATTTCCTCGATTGGCTAGATACAAGGCAGCTGCTACAAAATTTATGATCAATTGTCTACATTTCTTATTTCTCCTAGAATTTTATGTGATTTTCACCTAGATTATCTCCACTCTGATTTTGAAATTGTGATCAGTTGGGGATTTGTAGACCATTTTGGTAGGTTTTTTGGGTTGCCTTTTCTCAGAGCGAGGAAGAGAGCCTCAATTCGTACATAAAGTAAAAAATAATTGACGGGACTTAAGTTACGGTATTGTATTTATCTCGTGCAATGTTGATATGCTACGATTGAAATAAGTTAACCAATGGTCTACTAATTTAGGTGCTCATTTGTGTGGTAGTGTCGATGAATTTGAAGTGATTTCTGGTTGGGCTAGAAACTGTGAGAAAGTACTTGACTTCAAAATATCATCCATACTGGTATGTCAAGGAGCAACATTCTAATCTTCCTTTGAAGCACATGGTGACCGAAACCATGAAAAATTTACATCTAGGATGGTAGGAATTTAAAGACTCCAAATCCTTGAATGCATGTGATGCAAATTTAAAGAGAAAATTTATACCAAGTTCTAAAATGCATATATGTAAAAAAAAATTTAAGGATGATTGCCATTGTTTTAAGTCATCATTGCAGCAAGTAGAGGGTAAACATGCCGCTTATGGTGAGCCTTCAAGTTCAAATATTTTTCAAGACAAGAATTGTGATGAAAGTCTAAAAAGGAAAGTTATCTCCTCTACTAGTTCATCGTCTTTCGAAGAAAAAAAGGATGGAAATTCCATGTAGAAAAATAGGTATAATTATTCACATGATCAATTTGATTATGTTTCAGCAAAGAATGATAATTTTTCTTGTTCAAATGAAAGAAAGTTTTGTTGCAAATTTTGTGGTGGATTTAACCATGTTTCTTCAAGATTTTGGTTCAAAAAGAAAGCACACAGGAAGCAGAAGAGGGAAAGAGAACTTTCTCAAAAAGTTCTTAAGAGTTACACATTTTTTCAAAGGAAGGGACATTATGTCTCTCATTGTTGGACCTTGCATCCAACAAATCGTCTAAAGTGCATGCAGCTAGAGGAAAACAAGTTTGGCACAAGTGGATCTATGGTATCCATTATCGATGTGAAAATGCAAGATTCACATGAAGGTGTATTGCAACCACAAAAGACACCATGGACTTGGCATGGTAGGAAGTGGATTAACTTCTGAATGCAGTAAGTCATCTTCATTTTATACATGCAAATTTCATATTTGTATGCATGTATTGTAGTTGAAAAGTTGATGCAAGATTGCAATTTCAGTTGAATGAATTTCTGTGTTGATGCCAAATTTCGCCATAGAGGTACAAAAGATGAGTATGATACTCACTTATATTGCAACAATTTCTTTTGGTTCAGCTCTTAGTCACCCACATGTTTTTGGGATGATGTACTTGTTGGTTTCTGAAAAGAAGAGTTGAAGTTGCATATGTACATAGAGGTTGTATGTGTAAATAGCGAACTGTATATAATTCGTTGTACATGATACATACACATGTGTTTGTCAAGATGTATCTTGTTATTTGTCGACTTGTGTTGATTGTGTTACACATGATTATTGACTTGTGTCGATTGTGTCACACTTGTTTGTCGAGTTGTGTTGATTATGTCACACATGTTTATCTACTTGTGTCGATTATGTCACACATGTTTATCGAATTGTATCGATTCTGTCATACATTTTTATCGACTTGTTTTAGTTGCGTGCACACTTGTTATATATTTTTTGTGTCAATTGTATAACACATTTCATTTTCAACTTCTTTTTTATGTCGTATGTTGCACAAGGTTCCTTTGGTGTCGATTGGTGTAGAGAACGAAGTGTCAGTGAAAAGAAGTGCAAGATTCCATGGGATGGAAAGGCATGCAAGAAAAGAGGCCACAAATTTTAGCAAGGGTCATTGCTGGTTTCAGAATGGAAGATTGGTATGGCGAGAAAACTTGGTCGGGATTCATCACAAGTACATGGCTCATTTAGAAAAAATTCACCATGAGGACAGTGGAAAGTGAGGAAACTTTTTGAAGGATGAAGAGAAGAGGATGTTGTCATCCTCTCATTTTCTGTACTACAATTCAGTTTCTTCATTTCAGTGAGATTTTGGGGTCCAAAAGCTTCTCATTTGGGAGGTGTGATCAGGAGCTCAAGTCCGAGCTATGGAAAAAGCGCAAAATTGAAAGTGTTCAAAATCACTTGCAACCTAAACGAATGGATAGGCCTCAATGATACGATCCTGACACTGTGAACAGCACTCAAATCCGACACTATATGTGAAAGTTATTCAAGTTTGAAAATTCACAATTTTAGGCAAAAGACCAGTTTGACCAGGTTTGACTTCCAAATTTGAAAAATTAAAAACAAAATATTCCAAGGAATATTCTTAGAACATTCCTCAGAATATTCCCTGGAATATTCCACCTAGGCCAATTATATTTTGACACTTGGCAATCATCAGTTGGAAGTTGATTTAACTTTGGTTTTTGGTGGCCAATCGAAGGCTGTCACGTGGCCCCAGGCCATCGAAAATTTGGCTATGTAATTTTTTTGATGATCTAAAAGTCTTGAAACAGTGACCTCATGTGAAAAAACCAAAGTGCCCGACCAATCCACCTAATTTTATTTCTTAACAATCAATGTTCACATCGCATATTTGAGGTTTGCAAAGGTTTCGGGTGGTGGCAAAAGGGGGCCAGCCCCCACACAATGTGACTGTGTCTTACGAACCTTGGCCTCAAGGCCTTAGTTCTGACAGTTAAGCAATGGTTAAACCATAGACCGCACATGTGTCCACCATATAACATTTAATGCGAAGGTTTTCTTCTGGCGAGTTTGTTAACAAAACTGTCAGCGGTTTTTGCGAAAGTGCATGTGACTACCACTCTGCCTAACATTTAATATAAAGTTAAACCATCTGCCAAGTTTGGTGCGGATTCCATTAAATTCAGAGTTTGGCCATTTTTAGTTGGACTATCTACAATTAGCCCACATTTAGTGGAATTTTTACTTGACATTGGGAAAATACTATTTCTGTCATAACTTCTGATGGAGAGAACCTTTTGGATGATTTTATTTATTTATGTATTTATTTTTTATGGGTATTCAGAGATTCTTCTTTTTTATGGGTATTTGAAGCATTATGAATCCATTGGAATAGTTTTTAGAGCCATTGGAGTTTATCTTCAGTCCCTTTTTCTTCAGGGAAGCAATGAGAGCCATTAGGCCCAATAGGGATTTGGAGCTGTGTTGAGCTATGATTAACCATTTATGGTAAACCAAAAGTCATTTTTGACTATTTTCAACATTCCAGAGCCATTGGGATAGGTTCCAAAGGAATTAGAGGTGTTCTACAACCGTTTTAGCTTCAGAGAAACTTTTTGAGCCATCAGGGCCATTTTGGTAATAGAGCTGTATTGGGTTGTACCTTTCTGTTTGAGGTGAAACAAAGACCATTATTAGCTATTTTCCACATCTTGAACCTAATGGAGCAGGTTTTAAAAATTTTTGAAGACTTTTAGAGCCCGAAAAGCTTCAAGAGAGTTTTCAGGGCCACTAGGGCCATTTTTGGGTTGGAGTTGTTTTGAGGTGTACCTCTTTGTTTGAGGTGAACCAAAGATCATTTTTAGCTAATTTAGACCTTCTAAACCTAATGAAAGAGGTTTCAGACCTGTTTGAGGACTTCTACATCCAAAAAAGCTACAGAGGAGTTCAAAGAGCCATGAGGGCCTTATTGAAGAAATCATTGTTTATGGTAATTCTTCACCGTTTAGTGAATTTGGAAAGGCATTCTTAGTTTTTTCATGTCTTATGAATCAGTATTTACATTAATATTTGTGTATTGAGACACTTTTAAACTTTTATTAGCATTTGAAAGCATTTTAATACAAGAGGACAAGCTCATTTTGGGAGGCTTGATCCAGCAGACATAGCCCAGGAGTGGTGAACTACTCATCAAACATTTTTGTCATGTTATGTTGAATTTATCTTGATGTACATTTATGATTTAATATGTTAAACATAAAACACAAGTAGCTTCATTTTTAGATCATGAGTGTTAACTTCTACAAGTTCTAAAGACGGAGTTTGTAAAGGGCCAGGTAGCCTCTAGATCTCATCCTTTTATCAAATGTGACATATCCAGTAAATGCCCCTACAGTCAATCTCTGGAACAGATCTAAGAAGTTGCATTTTTAGATCAGTTAACTTAACTTGCCTTCACACATAAACTCTTAAACAGTTACCAAAAAAACTTTGTTTTATGCAACAAGACATGGGATATTTTTCACACATTTAATTAATGGAAATGGATACCTTGCAGACATTTTCAAGTACTTCCATTTTCAGATCAGGGGATTTAACTCTTTTCAAATATGCTCTCTTTTTCTATTTTTTTCTATGTTTTTGTATTTTTATGATTTCCCTCATGAAATGTTTATGTACAATGAATGAAAATCGTTAAAATTAGGACTCTTGAAAAAAATAGTGTTTGAGCATCCTACCATTTACAAGACCTCCAAAAAGTTCTTCTCCTTTAAGCCCTTGTAAAAAGAAAGCATTATGACTTCTAAATGACTGAATGATGTAAGGGCCTTTCCACAAATTCTCAAACTTACTATGTTTACCTTTGGCTTCCCTCCTAGAATCCCACTTCAGTACAATGTATTAAATGTGGAAATTGTTGGCTTTAGTTCTTCTGTCAAAGATTTTCTTTATGCTTTGTTGCACTGCTTGAGTCTTGTTATAAAATTCTTCCCTTGTCTGCTGCAAATGAATGGTTTGATTTAGACTCCTCTGCATGCCATTTTCTTCTGATTGCACTTCTTGGAGAATTATTACTATCGGAACTCCCAAGGATGTTGGAAAAATGACATCCATGCCATACACTAGTTTATAGGGAGACATTTCGATTGATTTCTTGGTGGTTAGTCTATCGGTCCATAGTGCATGTATTAGCCTGCAATGCCATGCCTTTTGATTCTATTCTAGAAGCTTGTTGATGAATTAACCAAGCTTTTGTTAGAGGACTCAGCTAGCCCATTACCTTTAGGGTAATAAGATGTGGAATGTCCTAGTGTGATGTGATATTTATGACAAAAGTCAAACATTATTTTGGATGAAAAGGCAACAACATTATCTGTAATGATCTTTCTGGAGCAACCAAATCTAGACAGTATGTTTGTCTCAAGAAATTTGATAATGACGGAATCAATAGAATTTATAGAGGGGATGGCTTCTATCCACTTGGTAGAGTAATCAATGGCAGTGAGTGTTAACACTGGAAAATCGTACAACAGAAGACGACACATTAGGGGAATTTTGAGGTCTAAAATGGGCCTCATAAGGAAATAATAAAATAATAGCTAAACAAATAAAATAATATTTATGAATCTAAAATTCACTTTTTGCACCACAATCCATGTAACCATAGTTAAATTCAATTCAAAATTTATACAAAAATAAAATTAATAAAAAAATTGTATTGATGTGACTATAAACAAGAATGATTTTTTCAAAAAAAAGTAATTATCATTGAAAAACTAATGCATTTGTCCTTTGTACTTAAATAACTTAAAATAAAATACAAATATAAATTTATAAATTCTTAATTATATTATATGCTCTTAATCAAAATTTCTATTATTTAAATTGTATAATAACATGTAATTACTATACTATCTAAAAATAATATAATATAATATAATATAATAAATGTATAGGGATATGCATTATTTCTTTCAAGAAATATGAATTGACAATAATTTTATTTTATTCAAAAAGTGTGAAATGATATTTATTATGAGTACATTAATTTTGACTTTAAAAGTACTTAGAGCACTACCATGGTTAACCATGAGTTTTTATCCACCATTGATAATGTGACAAGTAAGTATCTTTAGCTCAAGCAATGCCACCTCAACCATTAGGGATGATGTCACCCCCTAAAATGTGATTGGCTCTCATAAAGTGAATTTTGATTGTACATTTTCCTTAGGAGGCTCATTTTAGGCCTCAAAATTCCCCTAATGTCAATTAATGTCGAACCTAAGGATTTACAGGACTGGGATACATTATGGAATCAAGAAGTATTTAAAATCTCTAAGGTTTTGAGAAAATCAAATTTTAACTAGTCATAAATGCTCAAATGCACGCTTTTTCCTTTGAAAAGAGTGCCTTATGTGCGCACTGGAGACCGATAAGCGCACATTCCTGGAAATGGAAAAAAGTCACTTTCCGAGACCACAAGCAAGCAAAGGACAATTTCTCCTTATGTGAAAGCTACCTAAGGAAAACACCAGTTCCTCCTTAGGCATTGTGTTAGCACACAAAAACATATTTTAGCACACAATGGAATCATACCCCTCCCTTGGGTCACCATCCATCATGTACCAAGGGAGCAAAGAAGGATTTGAAGCTCACCTATATAAACCCACCAAGAGATGAACAAATGTTGATCACAAGGTTATGCTGGCCAAATTTTCCCAAGCAACACCAACATCATGTGTGACCCAAGGAGCCTGAGCAAGAGAGGACTCGATGGTTGGCCACCCAACATCTTAGTTCACTAGAGTAGAGAGAGAGAGTTAGACTGCGTCAGAAGGCAGAACTTGAAGCACAAATGTCCTTGCTTCGGGACCTAGAGCCATTGCCTATGGGCCCTTTAGCAAGTGGGTAAGATTAGTTTTCATTCCAAGCATTCAATAAGAAGAGGCCATCGAGCCTTTTTTCACCTTGTTACTATTTGGAACTCTCTATATAGCTTCTTTTGTGTTTTTAGTTTTAGTTTTTTAATAGAGCATACTTTAGTGTATTAATTCATTTAAGTTTTATGCTTTTGAGCTCCCCCGAGATACTTCTTGTTACCCATAGTTTAGAGGGTAGACCACACTCTCTAAACTCGTGCGATTTTGTACACCCATGTGTCAAATCCACCACAATAGGATTAGCGACTCCACTAACGTGTTTCAATTTTCTGTGGTTGTGCCTTCTTTTGTAGGAGACGCGTAGTCTATGCTAGAGTGGAGCTGACAGTCCTCTGATCCATCTTGCAGTCCCTAGAATCACTGAGGTGATATACTGAAGAAGGTAGCTCCTAATTTTTTTTGCTTGCAGGAATTTTGTGCACAGTTTTTTCACACAGACGCGCAGGGTGGGCGTTCAGGAGTGACCTGCGCGTAGGAAAGTGCACGTGTTAGAGGTGTTTTCACGCAATTTGCAGAGAGATTTTTTATCACTATATTCTACATTTTTTCTGCTTGTAAGTGTGTTGGGCAGCCCCTAATGTATTTTCCAACACCTATGTTGATACCCCATAGCTTCTGAAAACTAATTTTTGCTATTTTTTGTAGGCATTTAGTTAGTTTTCATTTAAGTTGGTTTTTTGCAAAAAGTGTTCACATAGTTTAAGTAGGGGGCCAATTAACCATTGATTTCTGAGAAATTTATGTTCTTTCAAACTCTGGTATGCACACTTAGTTTAACTAGTCCAAGTGAGTGGCTCATGACCACACATGCATAAGCTAGTGTAGAAATTGTTTAGTTTAAATTTCAATTTTTGCATTTAGGAAATTGCAGGACTAGGATTGAATCGCAAGCTAGAGCAAGTAATCTTTGTTATCTTTGCGCGAATGGGTGACCCTAGACAAGCATATGAACACTCTACATTTTTGATTCGCCATCTCCCTTTAGTCACTCACATAGACTAATTAGGAGGTTTTGGAAGCAGCCCATTATCCACAAATTATTTTTATTTGAGTAAGGAACAACGTCACATAGTTTAACTAGGGGACTTTTGTAAAGGAACACCGATATCCATATGTTCAAATTATGAGATTTTTCACCATACGCTCACATACATTCACCCATTAAGAAAAGAAAGCCACCTAAAAATAACTTAAACCAACTCACTAAACTCTCCCCACATGGGCCACAAGAGAAATTATAGGTTAAGTTAGGATCAAGGGGTAGACATCCAATAAGCTACCTTGATCACGCTTCACATTTGAAACATAGAAGCTACATTTTTAGGGAGCATTAAAATCCACCTATCAACCCATGGAAAAGAAAACCCCAGCACAGCAGAGACCCGATTTAGAGGGGGTTAGTCTTAGGCGCAGTGCGTGCGGTATCAGTTGGGGCTACCTGACCCTGCTGATACTCGATACTGTTAGCTGACTACCAAGAAGCCCAAGACTCGAAATCTCATGTGGGATGTGGTTCTTAGTGGCCAAATCTAGGGCATCCTTTACCCTATAGGTGACGGTGTAGGCAAGCGCCAGGCCCTCTACCCTTACCTTGGTGGATTTTCTTTAGCTGACTGGGGGCGTCGCGAGTTCTTTCGGGACGTTGTGCCAGCACTCGAAAGAAATCCTCTCAAGGCCCAGTTAATTTTGAGTGTGTGAGGACGTTATTAGGTATTCTAGGATTTTTTGAGTATCACGCGCAAAAAAACAAAACCATTTTTTGCTTGATTACTCACATAGATTAAGTTAAAGGAAAATTCATTTCATTTTCACTTTGTCTTATGTATGTGGCCATAAAATTGTCATGATCACAGACTTAATCCCCGCAATTTTTTTTTCCAAAACCCAACCTGGATGACCCTCAAGCAGTTCCAATAGAACCTCGTTGGTCTAGGCATCTTTTGGACCTCCCCCCATTATCGGGAGGGGTTCCAGGTCTTTCGTCGTTTAGGCATCAAAGACGGAACATTGCCATAGTGGTTGGTTCCTCCTTTCTTGGAGCAACATTATTTGGGAACCCTGGTCGGTCTCCCAACACTACACCACACATCACTCCACCCTCATCCCCTAGGGGGCAGAAGAGTGCATCCCATACGAGAAGCCAAATGAATTCAGAACTGGGTACGTCACAGACTAACCCTCGTTCTAACTAGAACTTCTTGTCTTCACATGTTGCCATGGCGTCAACCTCTTAGTAACCCTTCTTAGCAGCATTAAATCTACCAGATTTAACCAAGCTCACCAATGACCCCATCGCACATGACCCCAATTGGCCTCCCATGCCCACGAAGCTCCCTTCAGACATACCAAATTTTGAGGGAAAGCAAGCGGAAGACCCAGGGAATCATATAATGACCTTTCACCTGTGGTGCTCATCGAATAGCATCATTTATGATATTATTCGATTGAGGTTGTTTCAACACACTCTCACGGGAGTGGTCGCGAAATGGTACGTCAAGCAACCCCCTGCTTCGCATAGAACATTTAGCGTCCTCGCTACTGCATTCCTCACATACTTTCAGTTACCCATTCACCATGATTCGAGAATGGAGTTACTAACTCATTTCAGATAATCCCCCTCTACCCACATTTCTGAACATCTTCATGAGTGGAGAGGACGTCACAACTTATGCAAAGCACAACTCGATGACCGAGTCCTTTTAGATTTATTCTTGAAAACTTTGACGATGGAGATTTCAAAAGATGTGGCGCAACGTAACCCCACATCTGAAGAGGATGAAATTAGTAAAGCCCAAAAGCTTGAAATGATCTAGATGTAATCAGGATACATATACAAAATCCTGCCTAACGCCTCGCACCTACAATATTATCAAGAATTTCTAGGCACGTCAAACTTTGTAGACGGACTTATTGGGTCAATGACCCAAGGGTACCTAAGTAGCAGCAGTCAAAATCCTGGTTACACACATGGGTCTATCCAGAACATGTCTCAACCCGGATTTCAAAGTCATCATATGCAGCAGCAAAATTTGACTAATAGGGCACCAACGTTTCACCAAGGAGGACCTTACCCTCCGACTGGGGGGACCCAGTATGCAGGAATAAAAACTGATGGAAGAAATCCCCCCCAATGGCCAGGTGCAAACACGAGACAAAAGTATGCTCAGTCCCAATCACATAACCCACGGATGCAAAACAATGCACAGGTGAACTTCCCGCAGCCATCCCGAAATCAACCACACCAGTATGAACAGGAGAATTACCCTCTTAAATTGGTTAAAAGAAAGGTAAAAAACAAACTCAAAGGGAACCCTGGACATGGGGGCAACAACCAAAAGCACCCACCGCGATCCCGGGTTGGAGATAACTCCAACTAGAACGAGAACCAGGAGCCAAGCAATGCTCAAAAGCAAGGCAAGAAGCCACCTCTAAGAACAAACCATTGTTGTTTGATATGTGGTGAGTACGGGCACTATACTCACCATTGTCCCGAACTCCATGAGCTTAAAAAGCTTCAGAGTCACCGAGGACAAGGAGGATCTTCCCAGATAACTGCAGTTATGCAAGAACCCTTCCACCATCAAGGAACGATCAGCACTCAGCAGCAAAACCCCAAAAATTCCGAGAAAAAAAATCATGAAATTTACATGGCTGGGGAAGAGATGTTTTTCCAAACCCAGAATCACAGCTACGACACCCCACTAGACACTAGTACGTTAGGGGCTAGTATGAGCACGCTGACTGCACCTTTGACCATTGCAAAAATTCCTTTAGAATCATTTCGAAAAATGGTTAAAGGGCCTAATAGACGAGCAAGTAACTACTCTAAAGTAGCCCAAAATTACAACATCATAGACGATTTAGCCCAATCACCTACTGCTATGTCCACTTTAGAGGTACTTTAGTCATGCCCGAAGCAGCAGAAATCCCTACTTTCTGCTTTAGGCACCATCGACCCTGCCAACACATGCATGATGGCTTTTGATTTAGACAAAGCCACCCCTAGGCTTCCCTCCATGGTTGCCTTCCAGATACCAGTATCGGTACAGAATCACTATACATCGATGTTTCATTGACGAGGGTGCATCCACATGCATCATGTCAAAGAATGTATGGAAAAAGTTAGGAGCCCCAGAACTCAAACCTTCCGTCATCAAACTCAGAGCATACGAAGGTCAGACCTTGACCCCTATCGGCCTCTCCCAAAATGTACCGGTCTGCTTAGCCAGCAAAACAGTCCACATAGACATCGAAGTCTTGGATGCTCACTTGGATTAAAATATACTCCTTGGGCGGAGTTACATGTATGCCATGTCTGCCATAGCATCCTCCATTTTCTGCATCATGATGTTCCCCCACGAGGATCGAATCATTACAGTAAACCAGCTGACGCACACTGAAAATATTCCTTTGACCAACACAGATATGGTTCTACCCTATGTAGATACAGCCACAAATGGTCTTTTACGGTATCAAGAATATGGCCCTGGCCAATTCAAAACGTCGTTCGTCCTAGGATCATTCCTAGGAGATCCTCTTATTATCCCAGAGGTATCGCCCAATGCTACAGCGGCCCCGGTATGCATGATGTCCACATCAAGCACCGAGGTTAGTTAGGACATAGACTCAAGTAGTAACGACACTGAGGCATCAGCTACTGCAACCTCCCTAGTCTATGCTTCCTCCCAAATTCCTTTCCTATACCCACCTTCTGGCTTCACCTCCCAACAGCGCTTGGCAACACTAGTACTACCCAACATATCATTGGCATTCCTAGTGTGGTATCTCGTTCCCCCTCCAGGAATGCCAGCTACCAACATTACTGCATTTGGGTTAAAGCCCCTTGGTCCCAAGGAGCCCTAACCTACCCAAGTAGCAGCTAAAACCGTCCTCGCAAGGGAAATCCTGACTACGAAATCGACAACCACGATAAAGAAAATCGCCAAGAAAGGAAAGAAAGTGGTGACCCCCACCATACAGTGGGTGTCATCAGCCTGCACTATATGTGATGTCACAGGACACCCTACTCACATATGCCTGGAGTTGGACGAATTAAAACCACTCCTTGGCTGCGAGGCAGGCACCTCAAAATGACATTCCCATAAAAAGGAACTTGTCACCAAAAGTATAGGAAAACCGCTGCGTGCCAATCATGCGTGCGCCCTATATAACACCTATGGGCATTAGACCCACCATTTTCCAGAAATACCAGGGTATAGGGATGGCTTACATGTGATCGAGCGATCCTATCAAGAGGATCCCTCCATCTAGTCTATTAATGATGAGTGCACACCATCTTATACTTACAAGAGGAGCACCGATACGTTGAGCGCCCCCCATTAATGCTCATTAGACATTGCACGTTATGCGATGAACGTCGCCACTACCTCGAAGAGTATGCCGCATTAGAGCTCATTCACAGATGGTATCAAATTGAAAGGGTCTACTACGTGGGACTATGAGCAACACAATTCACATGCCTGTTATATGCCGACAATCACCTATTAGAGGATTGTCACTACATACCTCACTTTCGACTAGCCCTTGATAGCCTCCGCTCAACCATAGTTCATCTCTCCCAAGAAGACGATATGGATGCCAAATCCATCGGCAGCTCCATGACCCAAGCAGAGGAGCTGAGCGGCTCTATCATTTTCTTATTAGTCGAAGAACGCCCTAGTGGGGAACCCATAGTTACCCCTACAGGCACTTCACAGAACCCACCCACTTGCACGTTATGCAGGCATACAGACCATATACTAGTCCACTGCCCTGACTTAGCAGCATACTGATGATGGTACCCTACCCGACCTCAAACCACGCATGATGGGACCCCCATGTCATGGAAATTTTGCCTGATATGTCAGGGTAATCATTATGACCAACATTGTACTTATGTCTCACGGATCCATCCCACTATTTAAATTATTAATGCCATAGGAAAAAGGACGAACGATCTCCAATAATGGCATAAAATATATGTCGACGGCTCAATGTCCCCACCACCACGATGGTGTTATAAGCCGGATAAGACCACACACCAACCACGTAAACCCCGGCTCAATGTCCCCACCACCACGATGGTGTTATAAGCCAGATAAGACCACACACCAACCACGTAAACCCCAGGCCAAGCCTAGGATAACATGCAGCCTCTATGGTCTAAACGATCACCGAATCAACCAATGCAGAGAACTCAAACCCCTTGAAAATAGTCTCCACATAATATTGTCTCTCCCCCAAAAGCTTCTCTTTAATCAAGAGAAGATAACATGCACTTACTGCCAATTTTCTCACACTTTCATCATACATTTAAGTGCATGCATCTCCCCAAGCTGAGAGCAGGTAGAGCAGCATTAAGTCAGCCACCCACCAAAAAGGGAGGAAATTTTCAACCCACGACGAAAAAATGGAAACAGAAGACGAGTTGGTCTGCAACAGACCCTTTCCAAGCATCCACATCTGGAACATCAAGTAGTGTAGATTCTCACACTATCTACTCTGTCAGCGCTATGATACCTTGCACCATTTGCACCAGTCGTAATCACGCGCCAGAGGGATGTCTGTTGCTACAAACGTTCAGACATAACTATGATAAAATCAACTTCCATCTATTGGGAATTGACTATCATAGTGGGAAGGGAAACTATCAGCTCACTCAAGACTCCATTGCAGAGATCCTTCCCCCGCCGCATACCAGTGACACAACTCATCACATACTACTTGTGTCATCGCACACCCAAAACAGGATTTAAACAACCTCCCCATCACAGGAATTTTTTTTTATTCCTATCACAAAAAACCAAGGCACCTTATGCCCTTGCATTGATTTCCGTAAGATCCCAGACTTGCATGCAACCATCGAACTCCTTGATGACACCCAGCCTCTAGATCAATGCCTAGTACAACTAGAGCTATTTGATGAAAACAGACGACAATCGCTGCAACACAATGAGGCCCATAAGAAAACGTTAAAATCATCATTCGACTGCCACATCACCCCTCTCTCATTTACTGAGGGAGAGCTAGTCCTTCTCTATGATGTCGCAAAAGAAGCCTTAGGGCCAGGGAAGCTCAAAACCCTATGGAAAGGGCCCTACATCATCAAACATTGCCTTCGGCAGGGGGCATACATATTGATAGAACCAGACAGGGCATACCTCACTAACCCCATCAACGGCCTTTACCTCAAGAAATTCTACCCATAAGGGCCCCTATAGCCCTTATCCCCTAGAATTAGAGTACTCAAAAACCCCAATACCAAAATATTTTTTACGCAAAAATCCTAAATGCGCTCAAAATATCACCATGGATCACCAACTTGAACCTTATTTTGGATTTGCTGATGGAGCATCGCGATGGTATCAAGACTTAGTTGCAGTCGCCTGGTTCATCTACTACCCTGACCGATCACCATTATGTTCAAGCAGCGTGTGCATCGGATCAGCAACCAACAATTAGGTAGAATACGATGTCGTTATTAGACTTATGTGTGAGGCCCTCCACCAGGGCATCTGCCATATGCATGTCTACCTAGATTCCCAGTTAGTAGTCTTGCAGTTAAACCAAAAATTTGAAACCAGAGATGCAAACCTATTTATAAAATATTTACGTGCCAGAAGATTAAGCATAAAATTTGATTATATTACATTCTCACATGTATCAAGGAATCAAAACCAAACATCTGATCTCATAGCTAACAATATCCTAGACTGGAATGCATCGAGAGAAAACCACCATACATAAAAAGAAAAAAACATGTATATCCATCAGCATAACACAAAATAGATAAACCGAAATAGACACCACACCATGTAGAGCTGCAAAAAATATCTCTCATATATATATATCAAAAAATATATGTATCAAAGTACAAAAAATAGTATCACTGGCCCATTGGCTAGCCCAAAGATACAGAGGTCATCAAAAATAATGGAAGCATCCTCATAATGGGTGCTTTCCCTATGTACAAATCTATTCTAGGGGGGTGCCCTCTCAAGAGGAGGACCTGGGCCCACCACTGCTCCTGGTGCCACCACCGGAGCTGTTGTCGCCACTGTGATAGCTACCTGTCATAGAGTAGGCTGGTAGTCCCTCTCACAAGCCATCACATACCTCCTCGAAGCCATCCATAAGACCTCGAGTAGGCATCCCGTGGGTCAAATGGTCCACTTGACCCTGGAAGTGCTATAGAGCCTCTACCTGAGCTATAAGTGCTACGATGCGCGCCTCAGCCGCATCTTCACGAGTTCTCTCAGCCGCACCTGTGCTGCTACCCTCACCAGAAGGACTAGCACCATCCATGCTAGGTCTACCGACACCCCAGCCTGGTCCACCTATGGCGCCACCTCCCTAACCACCAGGTAGTCGTGGTAGAGGATTATGACCCACCAGTCGGGCCACTAGTCATCCCACCTCACTAACATCTGCATGAGTAACCAAAAGAATGTCAATGTCAAATAAAAACACTCAAGAACAAAAAAAATTGAGTAAATGTAGAAATATAACACATACCTGCGGGACCTTAAACATAACCAAAAGGGAGACCAATATCTAGATCACCCTGAAAGTCTATCCCCACATAAGGGTATGGAAAAAACATCTACGAATTTGCCTCAAACTAGGCCTCCATCGTGTCATTCCAATAATGACACACCATGCCACCACCACTGCGTGGCATCATCGGAGCCCACCTCCTCATGCGTGGCTCCCTCGGCCCCCCAATAGGCATAGCCACCACGGGCCTCAGTAGCATGACCCTCTCATACATAATGCTGCACAAAATTCTAGTGTACGTAAATGATTTAGATCCACACTGGACCCGATTTAGTTGCGACACCATACCATCAAAGCATAAATGGGAAAAATCAAAGAAATGCCCGTTCCTCAAATGGCATAAAACCCCCACCTGTTGGCCCAATGCTCGATGAGGTGCAAACGACCCCGCCAGTCATACAATAATGGCTATAGCACACCGCTCGACCACATATATCACTGAGGTGATATTGATGCACCCCTCAATAAGAGGTGCACCACTGCAATGCCTCCTCCAGAACCTGTCCATGTTCACTCGTCCAGCAGGAAGTGGATATCTCAGTGCCTCTCCCTAAGGTGGTAATCCTGTCACAAAGTAAATATCCATCTCTGGACGGATAATCAAGTTCATCCCCCTCAGAACAAACATGTTGTGCCTCCTGCGCCAATGTTGTATGATATAACATAACAAATGGTCCTGTGACCGAAGGAACTCATTTTCGGCAAATTTCAGGCGACCCCATGCGGCCAGCTGACGGTGTGCCCCAGCATCAGCAGCCAAAATAGTCTGGATCTTCAGCCAATCTCATTCTCTCCACACCAACCTACCAAGCAACAGGCACCCATCAGCACAAAGAATAAAAATCATAAGGGACAGCAAAAAACCCAAGTTTTTTTTTCAAAAACACTGCCCTTGCGCGCTTGTTTCATTCACAGGCGTGCCCTTCCATGCAAAAAGGTAGGAACAACGCACCTTCACGCGGTTGTACCTGAGAAATACGCACAAGGGGGGCACATATTTTCCTATATTTCCCGCTAAATCTAGGGCAAAAAGCCCCTTTGAGGTCATACAAACCTAATTTGTACGCCCCCTGACATCACCAAACTAGAAAAATCAAAATGCAAGACATCATGAGAGTTACCTCAGCATAATATCGCTAATCCCCGGTACACAGGCTGACCGCAATGGAAAGAAAGGCTTTGCTATCGTCTCTGATCTCCCAAAACTCAGCAAGTACAAATGAATAGGATTAGGGCCATAATCCCCTATTTATTACCCTTTTCCAAACCTTCGGAGGTCCATAACAGGAGATCAGAAGGTCCATTTTGCAAACCATAAGTTTCACCATCATCAGTATACCATGACAAACGAAAGAAATGTCCTACATTTTCTTTTCAAAGAAATATATTTTTCAAGCACCAGAAAGTATGCACCCTCCCATCTTCCTTTCCAAGATTCATGTTTTTCAATAATATTGAATGAAAAGAAGATGCTTTCACTTGAGGTAGTTGTTTTTTGCAGGAAGAACCCGCAAACCATTCACAACACAGACCACCAAAAGTTCCGGAGCAGGTATCATTCTACCCTCAGCATGATAGAGTCCCATAAAACTTTGCATATCCTGACATCATTTCTCCATTAGAAATAAACCATAGGGTCCTCATACCTGACCACATTTATCATCACCTCACCCTGCATATGATAAACGTTCGCGATGGTCGGTAGAGCCTCCCCTCCATGGTGATCATCATCTCAAGTAGGCCATACATCACCCCACAAGTGATGCCATGGCCATACCATTTTTAGTCCGGGAAGCACCTCATGCCCATCCATGTACCATGCATAAGGTCAATTTCACCAGTTAAAATAACCCCCTTCCCGAATGATCGGGTTGTACAAGCAGAATGAAAACGCACCTCCGTGCACCGCATTTGGCCCACCATACCTCCATCAACATTACCCATCTGCGACATCTTCTGCTTCATCAACCCTACACATGAGACCAACCAATGGGACCCCTACCTGCAACAAAACACTATCCTCACACCATCAAGTGAGCGACCCTCTTTCATGTTTTGGGGTACCCATCTCTGTGTTTTGTACAAGCCAAACCCCATTATTTTATTCTTTTGGTAAGTGTACAAAGATCAAAAGCAAGGCCCTTTCCCTCTTCACCCTCATATTTCACTTTTTCTCCCATGGCATCAGTCCCCCATATCCCTTGGTCAAAGTAATTCATACCCGCCATGCACGCACCATTCCGACAATCATAGCCAGTTCATACCCACCCTGGAAGTCCTACCGACTCCAAGGATTTTTCCCTTCAGAAATACCTATGACTGCCGCCAAGCTGCTCAAATATACTTCGAGCTCGGACCACTGAATCCCCGTCATCCATTTTTAGCTACGGCTCACCAACCTGCATATGTTAAACCCATTATGGTTCGATTAAGGCTTCCTTTTTATTGACATCAACACCTCTTTTCCAAAATGGAAGCAGTACCTTGGATAACCCCTCCCCATGCAAAGGGGTATCCTCGGGTGGCACTATGGGAGACATCATTGTCCATAGATGTCATCGATCCTCTTGACATTCAACTACAGCAAAAGCTTTCATTTGACCATGGTATCGTACCTTACAACCATTTCACTTTGATCAAGATTTGTAGAAGACTCGTGCCTTTATAAGCTTCTCTGACAACAATGCTTACACGGGAAGGTCCCAACCAATACATATGCATACATTGCACAGTGATATGCCATACCAAGATTACGCATATGGGTACCACATTCCACCTATCGTCAAAGAAAAACGCCCTTGAGGGCGTCAACAGTCGTCGTCAAAAACCACCAACATCACTACCACAGTAGTGGCACAAACAGCACATGTATCCGTCAATTTTGTTTAACTAGACATAGCATCATGAGCATGGGACATTCCCTCCTCGTTGAAATTTTGCAAATATGTTTATATTTTTTCTACTTGCAGGGGGTCCCTTAGGCCATGGTTATCTTGGAAACAGTGCAAGGTGTTGTCTATTCTACACACAGCCCTCTCTCTCTCTCTCTCTCTCTCTCTCTCTCTCTCTCTCTCTCTCTATCTCTTTGTACAATACAGAAAATAAACTATAATATATTTTGGCTATACAGTTCTTCCTAGACCTCACACATTAGGGGGAAAATGTTAACACTAGAAAATCGTATATCCGAAGATGGCATCAATTGATTTCGAGCCTAAGGATTTACACAACTGGGATACATTATGGAATCAAGAAGTATTTAAAATCTCTAAGATTTTGAGAAAATCAAATTTGAACTAGTCATAAATGCTCAAATGCGCACTTTTTCCTTTGAAAATAGCACCTTAGGTATGCACTGGAGTCCGATAAGTGCGCATTCCTCAAAGTGGAAAAAAGTCACTTTCCGGGATCACAAGCAAGCAAAGGATAGTTTCTCCTTATGTGAAAGCCGCCTAAGGACAACACCAGTGCCTCCTTAGGCATTGTGTGAGCATAGAAAAGCATATTTGAGCACACAATGGAATCATACCCCTCCCTTGGGTCACCATCCATCATGTACCAAGGGAGGTGTTGATGGGAAAATTTGTCCAGCCAATAGTAGGGGATCTCCCTGATAGAAAGTCCCAATTAGACCTTGAACCGTTTGGAATAGGGATCCCGTCTGGGGTGTGGGTCTGGCTACCTCTTAAGTCACCTTCCCCTTCGGTCTCAAAAGAACCTGATTGAACTTGCAGACACACACTTATTCACATGATGCAGGATACATGATTGATGCATTAAAAACATATGTAGCGCTATGCGTAGCAAGACAAATAAATAAAGCATATACGCCGAAGGAGGTGTCGTTAGCAACACATCTTTGGGGTTATGCTGGTGAGGTATTCTGACCACAAAAGAAATAGTTCTTTATGGCGAGATGCCCCTTTACCTCCTGAAAGATAAAATGAAATGCTAATAAACAAGGTCATTAACATTCATTACAAAAGCAATGAAAAATTGAACATCATTAACACAAGCACAGATAGCCATGATGCATAAATGATTTCATTAAGAGTGTAGCTTCATTAACCAAAAGATATTTGAAACTGTATAAGAAATACACATAATGTTCACACAGCCAAACACATCATATCCATAGGGATTTTTAATAGGTATTTGTGTTCATATGCAAAAGAGTGTTATCTTTTAATACAATGCATTATATCTCTTGAGTCTCCAAAAGAAAAAAGTCCTTTACATTTTCCCCTGAGGGAGTTTTATAGAACAAAAACTTGCACTTTGGGCTTCCTGGCTTTTCGTCTACCTATCTGTTACATTGCCTTGCGACCTGGGAGGAGACTGCGACCTGCGACCTAGCTGGTGGGTGCAACCTACGACCTGGATAGGCAGTGTGACCTGCGACTTGCCTAGGCGGTGCGACCTGTGACCTGCCTCTAACTGTTGTCAACGACTTACTGCCACCGAGCTATGAGGATGAATGTGCAATTGTGAGGTCAGGGGCATCAATCTGCTGCTCTTTGAGGAAATATTTCCAGGTCTGATACTCTGCTGCTATGGGGGAAACAAGAGGGACCTCCTCTTTCAACCGATGCATGCATTCCAAAGCATTTGGGATTAGAGTTTCCCTTTTTTGAGAGATCTGGTTGGACAGAGAGGCGAGCTTGGTATAAATCCATACTGGCGTGACAAGGAACTAACCCATATTTTCTTGTGATGCTGCGAGCTCGAGGGCAGCAGCAGCTTGCTTGATGGGCCGCAGAAATGACTGGATTTCTTGATCTACTTGTTCCCAGGTCCTCCCTTCATCCAAAGCCCCCAGAGAAGGAATGTGTTGCAGGGTGTGGATTGAGTCGATGCCGCTGATCAGGTGGTCGTATGAAGACATTACTTTGTCCAAATCCTTGGATAGCTTGTCCTTGGATTGCATTTTCATACGGATTTGGACTTTGGCATATTGTGTATGAATCCAGTCCTTCTTAGGCAAATGCTCAGGAGCCTGAGGGTATCGCACTGTCCAATCCATCATCCTGTCTAAGGTAGCTGAGGCCTTCTTAAGCTGCTCGTGCTTCTGCTTAGTTTCTGCTCATGCTCTTACCAATGGGGCGACTGTTTGTTTTATGGTGAACATTTCCCCATACACCTACCTCATGGTCACCTCTAATACATCGCACTCCTTTGGAATGGCAAGTGGAACTTCATTGACCGGGGGGGTCTTGTTTCAGAGTTTTTGAACCTCTTCTTTCCACGCTGACCTTTCCTATTCCACCTTCTTCTCCCGTTGCTCTGCTGGTTGTAGTCTATTTTCTAAAGAAACGATTTCTCTACTCATTCTGGTTACATTTTCTTTCGTGGCTACAGCGAAAGCCATGCCTGTCGATGCTATCATCACAGGATTAGTCCTAGTATCAAGGACTATGTCTTTTCCAGTTGTAACTGTGGATGCGACGGAAGGACTTTGTGCCAAGGACCTTCTCTTATCTTGCCAGATTTTGAAGGAGAATTGATCGAATGTGACCCTGGTGACGTCGAATACCTCCTCCTCCTACCCCTGGGGGGAATTAAAATCGGAGAGCGTGGTTCCTGTACTGCCTAGAGGTACTTCGAGGGGAGACACCTCGATGTCTTCTATCATTTCATCCTCCTCTTATTTTTTTTTCTTTTCCTCCTTTTCCTTTCGTTGGCGCTTGGCTTCCACCTTCTCATGCTCTTCCTTCTGCCTGCGCTCTGCTTCAACCACTTCTTCGATTTGGGCTTTCCTCTTCCACTCGGCAGCAGCAGCCTGGTCTGCTTTATTTTGGTGTTCAGCTTCTGCTTTGTCTAGCTCTTTCTTGAGTGCCTTTTCTGCTATGGCCTGTGCCTCTTTTTCCTCCTTTTCCTTCCTGGCCTCCTCGGCCTGCTTCTTCTTCTGTTCTTCCCTTAGGATCTTCTTTCTCTTTTCCTCATCCTCTTCTATTTTATTCTCCCTCTGTTGGTGGGCTTTGGCCTCTGCTTCTTTCTGTTGGGGAGTGGTAGCAGGCCCTGTGCTGGTCCGGGGCTTTTTTGCTAGAGAGGAAGAAGCGCCTCCTAACTTACGGCTCCTGTCTTCCAGACTTTGATCATTCGGATCCTCTTGGCCAAAGTCCACCCCCGGAGCAAGTTGTCTATCTGCATTGTACCAATTCCTTCTTTCATCTTCTCCCAGGAACTCTACATGCTGGTAGTTCCATTTGAATTTAGCCTTCTTGCAGTGTTCGGGAACTATCCTCTCCGGGTCGTATGTTCGGTACTCTAAAGCCCCAAAGTGATAACTTTTCATCTCTTCTCCCTCTGCCCCTACCTCTATGAATTCTTTAACTGTGTATGCGCTGATAGGGAGGGGTAGCATGGACCAGGGCTTGTTCTTACCTTTGGACAGGACAGTGGGAAAGCCCGAGGACATCTGGAAGTGTACCTCTTGCATGAGCATTTTGTCTGTAACGAAGAAAGGCATAGCATGTGGTGCCCTGAATGAGCCGAAGACTCAGATGAAAGTGTGTTCGGCTAAAGGAAACCAATGCGCCACTTGGCTTAGAGTCTCCCTAGCTCACCAAGACATGCAAGGGGTGTCTTGGCCAAATAATTTTCTGTATAGGGCAGGGATGAATATTTGCGAGATTGGCTCTATATCCTGTTTATACCTAGATTCCCAAAACACTTTGGTTTGTAGATGAATTGCACGAGTCTGCGTGGGATCCGAGTTATGTGCCCATCCCTCAAAATTTAACCTCACATAGATGGCATCCAATAGATAAGAGGCCATATAGAATTCAGACGGCATTCCTTCATCTCGGGCCAATGTCGAGGACAATTTTGTATGCATTGAGGTCATCAATATGCTAGCCCAGTTGAAACAAGTGCCATGCACTGTTACATATTCCATGATAGTAGCCCATGTGCCGCTAAAGGTGGTGGCGTCGAGGTGGCCGTAAAATCTGCAAAGCATGGCGGCTACTAATTTATATACTTTTCTCAGGTTGGACACTAGATATTCTTGGTCTTTCTTGACTTTAAATTTCTCGGGCTCCGCCCACCACTGCTTGATAGTGTCAACTATGGGGACTGCATGGGCAAGAGCCCATTCTTCTGTAAATTTTTCTTCTTGGTGAGGCAAAGAATAGTAAACATGGGCATTCGAGCCTAGGAGCATTGCGAAATCCTTGCCTTCGCTGTCTTGGATCACGAACTTCTTAGGATCCATTTTCTGTATGATCCAGTCTATGATCTTGGGGCATGGAAATATGGCCGGATGAGTGCCTGCGAGATGCAGCTTGGATCTTTTGACTTTTAAGTATACCTCCAGATCCGAGAGGTCTTCTGGAAATTCCGTTATGGTGAACTCATGGTACACTTGGTACCATCGCATACTGTCCCCTTTATCAAAGGTGTAAAGGGTATCTCTATATATCAGTGGTGGAAATTTTTGCATGTCCGTCTCTATGTCTTCCACCACCACATGATTTTCCTTCTTCCGGGATGTTGGTGGTCCCATATCGCTGGAATCTGATGGGACAGGTATACACTCCAAATATGCTTCAAATTCACTTGTCATGTTCATGAAGGAATCCCACGATAAGAAAGACACCATGATAATGCAAAACAATTAAAGTTTATCAATTACTTCACTGAGACACAGGAAAAACTGAAAAAGTGGTCTACTGGGTCGCAGGGTCACAAGTTGTAAGAAATGACCAATCGACGACCTTGCGACCTTGTGACTAGGTCGCTGGGTCGTGGGGTCACAAATTCTAAAAACATAGAAAGATGCGACCTTGCGACCTTGCGACTAGGTCGCTGGGTCGTGGGGTCGCAAGCTTTGAAAACTGAGGATAATGCAACCTTGCGACCTTGTGACGGGGTCGTAGGTCGTGCTAGAGATTTCCCAAGGGTTTTGGGCGTGCACGACGTGGAGTGGTTTTCCCTTTAACTGGAAAAATGCAAAGCCAAAAGCGTCCAGACAGAGTCAAGGGATAGCTTTTGGACTAGGGGAGTAGCCATGAAAGCCTGGGCAAGAAATGGTGATGATTTTGGGCAATGTGGGGAAAACAGGAATCAGAAAAACCCTAAGTAAGAAATACAGACAGGGGTTGAGGAAAATTGGCAATTTAAAGGCTGAGGATGTCTAGGATTTAGCAAGAATAGCCAAAAAGGAAACAGGAGGAGGGAAAATGGCAACTTACCCAGGAGAAACGCGCGCCAATCAACCTGTCAGAGCCGTTTCTTTCCATTCGTTGTATGTGAAAAATGTGTCCTAGCGACCTCCTTATATAAAATGGTCACACATGCAGGCATTTAATGAGGTCACAATGTCACAATTTGAGTGATCCGGGAGGTATGCGACCTCGCGACCTCGCGACCTTGCGACTTGCGAGTCGCAGGGTCGCGATTTTCCAAAAATTTGAGTTTTGCGACTTTGCGACCCTGCGATCATGTGACCTTGTGGTCGCAGGCTCGCAAGGTCACGGAATCATGGTTTTCCAAAAAAAGAAGCTTTGTGACTTTGTGACTTAGCCTTCTAGACTCTTAGCTTAGTTTTTCTTTAAGTTTCAAGGGGCTCCGAAATTTTTTTTGAAGTGGGGTTTTTTGGAGGGTGTTGTAGAGGCTACAACAGGAGGGAAGGAGGATTTGAAGCTCACCTATATAAACCCACCAAGAGATGAAAAAATGGTGATCACAATGTTATGCTAGCCAAAGTTGCCCAAGCAACACCAACATCGTGTGTGACCCAAGGGGCTGGAGCAAGAGTGGACTCGATGGTTGGCCACCCAACATCTTAGTCCATTATAGCAGAGAGAGAGAGTTAGACTGCGTTAGAAGGCAGAACTTGAAGGAAAAACATCCTTGCATCGGGACCTAGAGCCATTGCCTAGGGGCCATTTGGCAAGAGGGTAAGATTGGTTTTCATTCTAAGCATTCAATAAGAAGAGGCCATCAAGCCATTGTTTACCTTGTTAATGTTTGCAACTCTCTATATAGCTTCTTTTCTATTTTTAGTTTTAGTTTTTTAACAAAGCATGCTTTAGTGTATTACTTCATTTAAGCTTTATGCTTTTGAGCTCCGCCCAAATACTGCCTATTACCTATAGTTTAGAGGGTAGACCACACTCTCTAAACTCGAGCGATTTCGTACACCCATGTGTCAAATCCACCACAATAGTGAGGATCCACTTATGTTGTGCAGACAAGGTGGGGTGAATCTCTCCAATGAAGTCTAAAATCCATTGTTGAAAAGGAGCTTCAATAATGATGGGATGCAAAGGCAAAGGTAAGAGTTTTCTCTTGGCATAAAAAATTTGGCATTTATGGCAAGTCATGACTAGTTTGTGGGTGTCCAAGAAAAGGGTGGGCCAATAGTAGCCAACTCTAAGGATTTTGTTGGCTATGGTTTTCCAGTGAAGATGACCTCCACACTCTACTTCATGAAGTTCATGCATGATCTTACCTGCATCATCCTCAAGCAAGCATTTAAGCAGTATAACAACATGAATCTTCCAATATAACATCCCATCTAAAATGCAAAATTTCAAATCTTTTTGTTTTGGGAATCTATATTTTGTCTTTGATAACGTAGGAGGAAAATTAAGATAGAAAAGCACATAAAGAATATCAACATACCAATATTAATTTGGAAATGCTTCTTCAACATGGGGAGCAGTGCATTCTTCTTCTTGTTCTAAAACAACAACTATGTTCATATCTAAGGCTTTGAAATTTTACTCTTCCATGAGTTTTGCAAGCCCTTGTCTTTTAACTAGTTTATTGGGCCTAATTTCTAAGTCATATTATAATATAATGGCAATCCACTTTCCCCTTTTACCATCAGGGTCCTAATTTAAAATTTCATTGACAACTAAGTGTGGAACAAAAACAATGATAAGAGAATGTAAGATGTAAACTCTAAAGTATTTCAATGCTTTGATCAGGGCAAAGGTTTGTTTCTCCATGATGTTGTATTTTAAAGGAGCATATCTAATGGCTTTGCTGAAGAAGGCTATGGGTTTTTCTTACCCCATCATGTTCTTTTGTAGTAACACTGCAGCAATGGTATGTTCAGAGGAAAATGAGAAAATGTAGAAGTCTTTGGTAAAATCGGGACTGATCAGAACTGGTGTTTGAGTGAGGGCTAGTTTGACCTAATCAAAGGATTGTTTGGATTCTAAGGTCCATTTAACCCCTATCTCCTTTTTAAGCATGTTTGTAATATTCCTCAAAAGTTCAGCAAGGTTGGTGATGAACCTCCTTTAAACTTTTATCTTCCCGATGAAAGATTTTAATTCTTTAATGTTTCTAGGATGGTTGATTTGTAATATGCCTTCAATCCTTTTGGGGTCTATTTTTATTCCTTATTTTGAGATGATGTGGCCTAGGAGTTTTCCTTCTTGGATACCAAACAATGTTTTCTTAGGATTCATGGAAAGGCCATGTTTTCTACATCTTTCAAAAATTTCCTTAAGTGAATTAAGTGCTACTCATCAGTCTTAGAGTAAACAGTGATGTCATCAAGGTAAATGACTATGAAGTAGCCTATGTCTTCAGAAAAAGCTATATCCATGGCCCTTTGGAAAGTGGCCCCCGAATTCATCAATCTGAATATCATTTTAAAATACATGAATGTAACCCAAGGGGTAGTGAAGGTAGTTTTTCGTTGATCACTTGGGAACACTAGTACTTGGTTGTAGCCGGAAAAGCCATCAAGTAGTGAGATACTCTTAGAGCCAACCACCCTTTGAAGTATGTGATCCATCTTAGGCAAGGGGTAGTTACCTTTTAAGGAGGCTTTGTTCAGATTTCTAAAGTCAATGCAAAGCCTAATCTCCCTGGTCTTCTTCCTAACTGACAGAAGGTTTGAAACCCACTCCGAGTATCGAAGGGAAACTATGATCCCAACACCATACACATTTTTAATCCCTTTCTCAACTAAAGGTAATAATACAAGGTTTATTCTCCTTAACTTTTATTTGAAAGGTTTTTTATTATCTTTAAGAAGAATTTTGTGTTGAATAATTCTTGTGTCATATGATTTCAAGTCCTCATATCCTCACGCAAAAAAAAATTTAAATTCTTGAAAAAGTTCAATATATCTTTGTTTTATGTGAGGGGTAAGAGTTTTGGAGAGTTTGATCATTTTAGGTTCCTTCAGGTTCCCTATGTTATATTCTTATACATCATTCTCGGTAGACTCTATCTTAGGTTTTTTAGCCACATCATTAAAGTCAAATAGCTCTTCTAATGGTGCTAGTCCCCTTGGTAAGGTATCATCTTTACATTGCAAGACTTAAAGGTATCTCTAGTCTATATCTTCAAACATTTCTATCTTACAAAGATGAGCAATCAAATTTTTATCATCTGTAGAAGACAACTCTATTTTATTGGTTTGTTTTTCAGAAAAAATATCTTCATCATGTTCTAAGCTTGGTCTTACTTGGGTAAATTCATTACTAGATTGTAAAAAGTCATTAATTTGTTCATCACCCTCAAACACCTACCAATGGCTTATGTTGTCCGGCACTATGGGCCTGTCTTTTACTTTGACAATGTATTGTTCAGTTGCATGGGTATTTGGAAATTACTGGCAGCAAAGGCAAGCTCATTGGCCAGGCAATTTTAGGCTCTAGGGATTAAAATGAGCTGATATTTCTCAAAAGTTTTGAGAAGGTCTAGGACAACATTTCTATATTCTCTCAATATTGTGTTATATTTTGAATACTCACCTTTGATCTATTTCATGATTAGCTCTGAATCCCCTTGGGCAGAGATTTTCTTAGCTCCTAAGTCTTTGAGCAAATGCAAGCCAAGGAGGAGAGCCTCATATTCAACAATGTTATTAGTGTACTGGAAATTAGCTTGTATGAATAACCCTCATTTTTGTTATGTATCCAGACACCATCTCTTGAACCTATTTTTCCACAAGAGCCATCAAAAATCATGTTCCAAAGTGTACCTATTTGATGTTCGCCATCAAGATGCTATTCATGGTTGCTAGAGTTTTAGATGACATCTTCTTTATTGGAAGATAGTTCAAATTGTATTGGTGGGATTGGATCTTTGTCATTTTCATTTACTTCTTTATCAATGTCATTTTCATTATACAGGATGAATGAGTCTAAGTCTGAATTAATTAAATATAGGGGAGTGTTATTAGGCCTCTCTTGACTGCTAATCATATATTTCATTTGTGACTCTTGATATAGTCTCCTAGTTTGGTTGAAAACAGGGATGGTATCATATGACATATCAAGTTGGAGGTTCCCTTGAAGCTTGGCTCCCTAAGATCGGGATAAAATCATTCCATATTTAGGAGGAATGTCAGCAACCACTATGTCCATGACAAGACCCTTACCAGGTATTTGTGCCAGATTGACACAAAGATTCTTGATTATGCCTAAACACTTGACTCCAATTGAATCAAACAAGTACAAGTCTTTGTAAGGTTTAGTTATTTCTAGGTCTAATCTCTCCATCACAACTTTGGGCATGAGGTTGTGTGAAGAACTGGAGTCTAGCATGGTATTGTGCAATTTATTTTCATGTATGTTTAGGCTGATATATAAAGGAGGAAAAACTCCTTATTGATACTTTCCCTCAACCTTAGGTCTAAACAACAACTCAGGCTCATGATCAGACAAATTCAGAGTGTCAATATCATTTCCTAAGTTGAAGACCTTCATCACTTGGGATTTAGACACTCCTTAAGTTACCAGTTCAATGAGAGGCATGGTTCTTTTGATTTTGGAAATCTCTCATTCAAAACTGAAAGGTATTTGTATCTTAGACATATTTACATCAGCTTTCTCAGGCATATTCTTTTCCACGGGTTTAGTTTGCTGAATCTGATTTAGGACTCTAGAAAAAAGAATTTTTTCAGGGCCACTAGTAGAAGTACTAGGGTAGCTTGAGACACTACTTTGTTGGCTAATTGTTTCTTTTTTCTGATTAGTTTTCTTAGCTATAGTGTTTCCAGTGTCTGTTATCTTCTTAGGACCATTTTCTGGAGCTTTGCTAGCAGTAGTGTCAATTTGGTTTCTCTTGGAGGCTTCTTGGTTTCTTTTGCTCCTAAGGTCATATTGCCTATGGACTTCATGATTGTGTTTTCAAGTCCCAATTGGTAATCTTCAGAATCTTCACAACTTTTTTGAGTTTGATCAAAGGCAAAGGGATATTGTTCTTCTTCTGTGAGAAACACTTCAGCTTCATTATCAGAACCTATCAAGTTTACATTGCTATCTTCAGGTTCTTCAGCCTCTCTTCCCTCTTCATCTACACAATTATCTTAGAAGGGTGGCCTAATTGGTTGATCATTTTCCCTTTGTTTGATTAGAGGAGTGTCCTTTCTAAATTTTTGAGCTCCATTTCTGTTTTTGGAATTGGCTTGGTTTTCCCTAGGAGGTGTCCTTTCATTTAAGTTTATTCTTTCTATCATTCTCTCCATTGTTCTCATTAGGCTGTCTATTTTGGTATCAGATGAAGATGTTGAGGGCATGGTTTCATCTTTGTAGGTCACTCTCGTTTCTGATCTAATCCTACCTCTATTTTCAATCAAGTTGACCTTGACACTAATAGTTTCCTTTTGCATTTCTTCTAAATTTTCAAGGTCTCTTTCTCTCAATTGGAAAGGCATGTCCGGGTCAAAGCCTTCAGGTAATTTTACTAGTGCTAGGCCTTGTGGGGGTTTCATGTGAGGTGGGAGGGCATTGTAGACACTGTTAAATGTGGTGCAATAATCTTGCACACTTTCCCATACATTCATTTTAAGATTTTTATATTCAGACAGGATTTGGAGGGGGATTTTTTTGATTTCCCACTTGTTTATGAAAGTTTGGTAGAGGGAAAGGAGATCATGTATTGTGTTAGGAGTTAATTCTTTGAACCATTTTTTGGCCTCTCCTCCTAAGCTTTATTCAAATATCCTCATTTTAATAGTTTCTTCTTTTATTTCCATGTAATCAAAGGCATCATTTATCCTATCTACATGTTGTTGGGTAGTGATGGATTCAGATCCTGTGAAATGAGGGATCTTGGACTTATAGTCATTTGGAAAAGGCACTAGAGGTTGAGGTAAGGCCAAGGGGGCATACCAAGCTTCCATGATGGGAGCTACTGCAGGGTTTACAAGAGGAGGGTTAGTGAAAGGAGATGTATGATGAAGTGGAGTGGTTTTCACAGTGGTGGTATGGATGGGTGTGGTGGAAGTACTTGGACCAGCAAACTGATCCTGAATAGATTTGGTATGGAAAGAGTTAAAGTGATGGAGAAGCTGAAAGTCAGGTGGTGTAAAAGGAGAAGCTTCTCTACTGGAAATGGGTTCAAGGTTGGTCTAGTCAATATCAGTGTGTGAGTTGGTTCTGAAAAGTTTCTTTGTATGGTGGAAGTCAAACTGAGGATCTTGAAAAGCTGTAAGATGTTTAGGTATAGAGATTTCTCTCTGAATGGTCCTAATAGTGGTTAAGTTTCCAGATCTAGAATTTTTCCAAAAAATATTCTCTAGGTCATCAACTATGTTGGGAGGGTTTGGGTCCGGATGAGATCTGGTACTGATCCTATGTGAAGCCAAATTTCAAACTTATGTTTTCCGAAGGCTGACCTCTCTTATTGTTTGGTAAACTCTCACAGTATATAACTCGGTTCATAAACTTCACAGGGTTGGCTTGACACAAATCCATGGAGTCATATGAATACTATTGAAGTAATAGGCCTACTGGAGGCTATTGGAGTTTCCAGGTGGATATTTTTGTTGTTTTTAAGGATGTGTGTTTATGGTACACCACCAATAGCTGACCAAAAACCAATCTAAGGATGTTTTGGGGTTTTCTGAGTTTTCTTTTTATAGTTTTAAGGTTTGTACGAGTGTCCTATGGCTGAATCATCATTTTACTAAGAAGTTTAAATAAACAGAATCTACTCTTGGCTGTCAGTTGATTTCTCTATGATTTAACAAAGACTTTTGAAGTCCTAAGGGATACTTATATTTTCATTCACTCATAAGGTCCCACCGTGATCGCCAAAATGTTAGGTTGGCAATGAGGTGGTAGATAAACCACCGGATACTATCATTCAAGGGTTTATGAATCTTTTAAGGAATATTTAAGCATGAACTTACTCATAAGGTCCCACCATGATTGTCAGAATGTTGGTGTGGCGATGAGGTGGCAATGAATCAATGGGCATAGAATATATCATCTTGTGACTTACTCAGAAGGTCCCACCGTGATTGCCATAATGTTGGTGTGGCGATGAGGTGGCAATGAATCAATGGGTACAGAATATTTAAGCTTGTGACTTACTCAGAAGGTCCCACCGTGATTGCCAGAATGTTGGTGTGGCGATGAGGTGGCAATGAATCAATGGGTATAAAATATTTCAGCTTGTGACTTACTCAGAGGGTCCCATCATGATTACCAGAATGTTGGGGTCCTGTGATTTGGCAGATTGGTATACCGAATGACAGAGTAACATGGAACCAGTCTTTGGAGTCCTGGGACTAGCCTTCCTGGACTCAGAGACAAATCTCTGTATTAGATGAAAATAATGTGTTCTTGTTTGCTTTAGATCATTGATTTTAGGCTATTTGTTAAGTGTAGGGTTTTTTTATTGTTTTGGTTGCGTAAGATGGTCAAGTGGAATAGATGGAGGGAGAGGTATTTAAATAATTGGGCTATGGAGTCAGTGAAAGTCCCAAGTGTCTCAATGATGAATCAGAGTGTGTCACAGGGCCAATCTAGCAAGGTTAATGGATCCTTAAGGTAATGTGTGAGGTGGGGTGGACATCAAGTTTGGGAAAGAAAAGGTAGGGAAAACGGAATTGAAGTATCCTTTTTCATTTACCTATGAACAAGAAGGTCTTAAATATTATAAGCAAAAGATACTAAGCATGATATAGGGAAAACAATTTACTCAATGATAATACTTTAAACAAATAAATATCTAAGATAAGCATTCCAGTGAAACATAGAAAGCATAAGAGCTTCCAACTTTAGTATATTCACCATCAGAATTGGAAAACATATAAGATAGCACAATAACTTTAATCAAGAAAAGAGGGAACTCCTAAACATTGTTCATCAAGCTATCACGAACTCTAAGGCAAGATGATAGGTATGGACAAAGGGCATGATCAGAAAAAGACCTCTTTGACTTAATCTAGCAGGCAATACTTCAAAGAAAGGTTCCAAGATATAGTTTATATAGTCTCAAATAAGCAGGGCTTACCATGCATCATATTTTTTAATTGGCATATTAATCCATAAATGAAACAAACAAGCATAAAGAGGCTTGAGGAGCAGTTAATAATTCATCAAACACACCCAATAGAGGAAAACATCAAGGCCATAGAAAACATGAGGACTAAGGTGCTTCAAGGAGCATTTATCAACCTATAATTTTATGTTCTACAACAACTAAGAAGAGTGAAACATAATGATAACAAGAAAACATAAAAAAATTAAGAAGACATCACCATTAGCCAAGCTTAGTAATCCTGCAAACAAGCTTCTCCATCATCAATCCAAGCAAGCCATTCATCAACTTCACAAATACAATTTCCTCTCCAAGCTCATAAAAACCATGTATTTCTCTCCAAGTTCATCAAATTTCAACATTTAAAATGAAACCCTCATGCTGTATTTATCTTAGCAAGAGAGGGAAAAAACCATAAATGAGGTAGGAAAATGTCAAATTCACCCACAAATGTCATTTATGGCCAAGAGACCATGGAAGGCTCAAGGCACATAATATCCTAAGAAATAAATGTCAAAATAACTTCTTGCACATAATTATAGAGTGTTTTGCCCCAAAAAAATAAAAAACATCAGTTTGCAATAAATGAGTGTGTTTTGTTGACTTTGGTCCAAAACACACTACATAACCCATTTGCACAGCGCCACTTTCAGCAAAAAATAGGGTCTTTTGTGACCAAGTTTTGGACCCCTTCTCGATGTTGGATTTGGCTCCGTGATGACTCGTTGGAAAGCCTAATGAGTCTACTTTCAAAAAATTCTTGTATTTTCCAAATACAGCTCCTATAGCCTAGTAAAAAATTCAGAAATACCGAGACTATCATTTGTGCAGTGCCAGGCCCAAAACAGTGGCAGAAAGGTGAAAAAAGTGAGGTTGTTTGACCTTTTGAGGGGTCAAACCTACTCCAAATCATCTGAAATTTGGTGAGCATGATGTGAAGGTTGACAGAAATTCAAAAATGTCGATTTATTCTCTTTGGGGTTCTCCATGTGTTGGCGTAGCACCAGTGGCGTTGTCCTAATGAGGCTGAAAAATATCAAAAAAGAAAATTTTCTCCAAATCCTCTCAAATTTTGTGTAGACCTTCCATAAGGGTTCTTGGATAACTGCTGAGAAGATTCAGCCAAAAATCCAAGGCTGTAATTCTCTTTTCCCTCCTTTAGGGTTTGGACTTCAAGTAGGGTTTCCTTCAGTTTGGCACAAACAAGCTTGTGCTTCTTGGCATAATAATTTCTCATCTTCTTCTAGAGGGCCAAACCCCTTTTTATCTTCTTGAAGTGTTTATGCTCATTCTTATAATACTTAATGATGTATTGGGCCATACCAAAATCCCTCTCCCGTTCCTTGATTTGAGCATCCTTGCTTTGGAGTAACAGTCTAGTGGCCATCTCCTTATCTTCAGTGTCACTATCTAGGTAAATAAATTGAGGCTCTTGAGTATTTTTCTTGCTTCACTTACTTCTCCTAACCTTTTCCATATTTTCTTTGCCCTTTTCAAGCCTTGGATTTGATGCAGATTACACGGTCCCTTGCCTTTTGGAGGCAGCAAGAACTTGCCTTGGCCCCCTTTGATATGTGCATGGAAGAGGTGTGATGGTGGTTTTGGAAGTGTTTTCATCATGGATGTGACCCTTGGTGTTTTCATTAGCTCCTTCATATTCACCATGGTTTCCATTAGTCATCTCATGCTCTATTGGATCACTGCTTTCTTGACCTTCGGGACCATCATCATCATAGTCTTCTTCACTGCCTTCTATACTATCACTTTTGTCTTCGAATTTATCACCAACATCTACACTTGCTTCACTTTGGCCTTGTTTATCATTAGGGTCCTCTTATTCATCATCCTCTACACTGTTATCATCTAGATTATCATTAGGAGGCTGACTAGTGTCATGATTGTTATGACTATTGTCATGACAGTCATGACTATCTTCTTGGTTGTATTGTCTTTCACTTGTTGCACTATCAGAGTTACCTTTTCTGTGATTGTCTTCATCATGACTTTGCTCATTGTTTTCATGCTCCAACACATTTTCCTCTTGACTACCATGCTCACTATCTTTCCTTTATCATCACTTCCTTCTAGCTCTTCCTCATCATTCTCTGTCTCTGCCTTACTCATTTCCTCTTCTTGACTGTCAGCATTCTGTTCATCATGGCCATGCTCACTGCCTTGTTTTTCATCATTATTCCCTCCATCAATTTCCATGTCCTCTACCTCTTGCTCACTAGCTGCAAGCTCATCCTCATGTTCATCATTTGTGTCCATGTACTTTGCCCCATCATGACCCTCATCACTTTCACCTTTGTCATCACTTTGTTCATCATCACCATCCTTTTCTACACTTGGGGCTGACTCATGTGCATCAATACAATCACTACCTCCTACTAACTTGTCACTATTTTTGTCTTCACTATGGTTGTGCTCATTTCCTTCTTCTTCATCATCATTCTCCACCTGCTCTTCCTCATTAATATCTATCTCTAACTCACTAATTTCTTCATGTCCACTATCATTCTCTTGTTCTTTATTTCCACTGTCATCCTCTTCATTTGATGCATCAATAGAAGGGGTAAGAGGGAGATTTTCTTGGGGTGAGGGCACTTGTGCAGATGAGGAGGAAAAATTTGTTTGAGGGGGAGGCTGGGGGTTTATGAAGACTTCATGCGCTATGAAGACCTCCCAAGGGACACCTTGCTGCTCCAAATGATCTAATACCACCATCTTGATCAGGGAATGGTGTAACAAGCTATTCATTTGGTGTGTGGGATTCCTCCTCCGGACAACAGAAGACATCTTCTCAATGCTCTTATAGAGATAGTAAGGCAAGTTTAGCACCTTGACCCTTGTGAAATTCATGAGGAGTATGACATGATAGGTATAGATTCTAGAGTACCTCCGCTCACAGGTGAAGTATTTGATGATAGCCAACATCAAGGAAGAAAATCTGTGTTTGAGGTGTGAGAAAGGGAAAAGTGTTTTGGTGCCTTCTCTATACCTTCTTTTGATAAATGGCTCTAGGAATCCTTTGTCCAATTTTCCGTTTTTAAACCACTTTTCACCCACAGCTGGGATACCTATGGCTTCAGAGATGGCACCTTCTAAAATCTCAAAATTCACCCCTGCAAGGTTTGAGTGCTTGTTATGTAGGTTGAGAATGAGGAGCCTTGTGAGCTCAGGGTGGCTCTTCACCTATTTGACCTTCTCACAAAACTGAAAACATCTCATATTATGTAAGCATGACAAGATCCTAGGAGAGGAGGTGATGGCTACAGTGCTTTGAGGCTCCAATCTATTGACCTTTCCTCCCTTATGTTTTGGCCTCAAAGGCCTTTGACCTTCATTACCATCACTTTTGTTCTCAGCTCTTGACATGGTGATGGGAGACACTTGTTTGCAAATTTGGGCTTGATGAAACAAGGTGAAAATGATGATAGAGTCAACTATGAAGAATGAGTGGTGTGGAGGCTAGGGTTCTTAGGTTTTCATTTCTTTGGAGCTTAAGGAGTCCTTCTCTCAAATGTATTTGCAGACATTTAAACTCACTGACCCACTCATGATATTAGAATGGTCTCAAGGAAGCTTAAAAATATAGGTTCCTTTGTAGGTAGGACCTAGGGTTTACCCACCTAAGTTTTTAGCTTTAAAAATCACTAAAGACCAAAATTAACTTGAAAATTTACTTAGGGACAAAGAAAAGGTCCACTTACTAATTTTTCTCTCTTCTACTGACCCTAGAGGTAGCTCAAAGGATGAAAATTTGAGTTAGAGCAAGAGTTTTTTTTCCTTGGAAGGCTCTTTGCGTTTCCGTAGTGCCCTACCTGATCTGTTGGGTTGGCCTTGTTTGTGCAGCACCGACAAGGTATACACGACAGTTAGCGCATTACCGGGTGGGAGGCAACGTCTCCTCATCTCATAGGCGAGTTGGGTGGCATTATCTGCGTAGTTCCCAAACACCTACAAAGTGGTGATGGGTTACCCACTTAGGGGTGTCGAGTGACCCGCACAGGTGTGTCGAGCAGCTTATTAATGCAGCGTCGGGCTGTGGCAATGTTTCATCAGTCTCCGGGTGAGTCGAGCCTACGTTTGCACAACGCTTGGTATTTGAGTAGCTCTGGGGGTTATTTGCGTAGAGCCGTTCAAAGTTGAATGGGCATAGGGCCAGTTTGCATAGCACCAAAACATTTTGCCTAGAATCAGCCTGAAAACCCTAGTTTTTCTCCTTGAAACTTCTTTCTCCTTTGCAAGTGTTGAATGGGCTTAAAAATGACATTTAAAACACCTTTATACCTTTTGGGAGAGATAAATTAAACCTAAGAAACCACTTTTCTTATGTTTTAATATTTTTTGTCACCTGACTATACTCTTTATGTGTTTTGTAGGGTTTTGAAGACTTCCTCAAGGCATCTTTTCTTCTTCTTTTGTGTTGATGACTGGCTAATGTAGATACCTTTTTCACCCCTTCTCCTTTTGGAAGTTTGGGCACTGTTGAAAATGTCCTTGGCATTCTTTTAGAAATCTAAGAACATTGTTTTTATCCTCTTTGGCCTCCTTCATTGCAGGTGACCTGAAACATGAGTTTATCGTCTTTTTCTGATGTTTCTAACAGTGAGGTCTTTTGGCATAGCTGTGTGCATCAGTTTCACCATGTTTTCCCTTTGGCCACTTCTGATTTCTGCAGGTGCCACAACATAGGGTTTTTGGTCTGCTTGTCATTGTTTTGACTTTGACACCTCATTTTATTGAACAGTAAACTCATGTTACAACTTGATTCCTCTCTTTGATACTTAACCCTATGCTTGCCTTCTTTTGTTTACTTTGAAGACCTTTGATTGTATTTGGGAAGTTAGACTCTTATACTGATATTATTTGCCATTTCTCTCTTTGATGTAGGTGAAGCAGTGATGCCTTTGGAAAACCCCAAGGGACACCTTGGATAACTTTTGGATGCCATCTTCTATTATGAAGGAGGACTTATCATCTTTCTTGAGCCTATTCTTTCCATATTTCCAGAATCTTAGGTTTTAGGGATGTTAGAGAAAAGTAAACTCTATTTTCTTCTAATTTCTCTATAACCTTTCAAAATTCATTTATTATTTCTGAAAATCTTCAATGTGTACTTGGTGGAGTTGAGGTGACTTCTGTCCTTATGGTTCTTGTACTGGCTTATTTCTTTGGCAACACTGTTTTGCCAATTAGTCATAAAAACCCTGATTATATTTTAGAGCACATTCCTTCTGCCTTTTTATTTGTAGTGGATGTGTTGTGGTGATGATTTTATCCCATTATCTTACCTCTCCTTATGTTGATGGCAATCTTGAACATTTTTGCAGAAATGTGAACAAGGGTAGCTGTCCCTTGAATAATTTGTGCTTTAGGCCAAAGAGGCATTTATTGGATGGCCTTTTGATTAGTTTTAGACAAAGTTACTTGTCCTTCTTCTTCTTTGAATGTAGTCTCCTTACACAGAAAAAAAAAGATTTTAGGATACCAAATCCACCCTATGACCAGTGAAACCCTAGGTGACCTAGTGGAAGGTTCCTTGGACTTAGCTTCTGACTAAAAAATTAGACTTTGGGATATTTATGTGTAAAATAGAGTTTTTGATTGACTGATGTATTGAAGATCCAAAATCCAATGTACTTGATTTATATAAAGAGCCTACAGAGACAATTTTGAGACCATCAATGCTTGAGGCATTTATGGAGATGTAAGAGATATGGTTGTTTGGTGGCCCTAGGTAGAAGTGGAGGATTTTAGGTTAAAACAAAAATAGAGGATTGAGGCAAAATGTGACACATCATGGACCAAATGAGTGCCATGAGCCCATGCTGGGTATTTTGGGATTGGTGAGTGAAGCTTGACATGATGGGATGGTTAAATAGTGAAAAAATTATCTTAAGGATAATGAAGGCAATGAGATTTCTAGAACTCACACTGTTCATGAAATTTGTTTCTAGAAATCTAGGGCATGCATTTAGTCATCTACAAAGGAAAAAAATTACTAATTAATAACAAGAACGATGCAGAAGAACGAGCCCTCAGTAATGCAGACATGGAGCAATGGAAGAAATACAATAGGAAGAATGCACAAGCACTTCCTCTTGTCCAGCAGGGAGTGGACCGAGCAGTTTTGCAGAAGATAATGATCATGTCTTCAAAAAAGTAAGCATGGGAAACTTTGGTGACAAGCTATCAAGGTAAGGCCAAAGTCAATATTGTTAAACTAAAAAAATACTAGGAGAGACTTTGAAAGTTTTCGAATGAAGGAGAAAAAGGAAATTGATTCCTTTATGAATAAGGTCATGTTTTTCATCAATCAGTTAAAAATCTATGGTGAAGATATTAAAGATCGAACAGTGATTCAAAAGGTTCTTAGATCTTTGACTACCAAGTTTGATATTGTGGTAGCAGCCATAGAAGAAGCGAAGGATTTGGAAAAACTGATAGTTGATGAGTTCATTGGATCCCTTCTATCACATGAGGTAAGGATAGATAGAAATAAGGTTTCCACTTTAGAAATTTCCTTCAAAATTCAAGTTTATATTTCAAGAGGTCGAGGCAGACGTCAATCGAGAGGTAGAGGTTGTGGCGGAAGTTTTGGTGGTCAGAGAGATGGCCAAGAAGAGAATGAGCATCAAAGTGGAAGCAGTAACAACAAAATATTTCACAAAAATCAAAGGTTTGACAAATCAAAGGTGAAATGTTATTATTGCAATAAATTTGGTCATTGTGCCCGTGATTGTAGGAACAAGATAATTGATAAAGGAAATCAAAGAGCTAATGTTATTACAGAGAATAATCACTCCATGTTTCTATCATGGAACACGATGCATGAACCGTCTAATAAAGTCTAGCTATTAGACAGTGGTTGCAGTAACCACATGACAGGGAACAAGAATTTGGTTGTAAATTTGGATGAATCTGTGAAGACATACGTAAAGTTGGGGAATAAAAAGACTGTGGATGTAGATGGCAAAGGAATGGTCAACATTGTGAGCAAGAAAGTGGAGCCAAAGACCATATCAGAGGTATATTACGTCCCTAGACTCAAACACAATTTGATAAGTGTTGGTCAATTGACATAGAAAGGATACAAAGTTATCTTTCAGGGGCAATAGAGTGTTATTGATGAAAAATCCATAAGCAAGCAGCTGACAGCAAAGGTGAAGAAAATGAGGAACATAATATTTCGTCTAATTATGAACTACAATGATCATGTCACTTATTTTATAGTTGCATGTTCTAATGCTTATAGGTTATGGCACTTTCGTTTTGGACACCTGCATTTTTCTGGTTTAATATTGTCACAGTAGAAACAGATGGTCAGAGGTTTACCTCCCATCAAAGAACCTGTTAGCACTTGTGAGTGTTGCATCTTGGTAAAGAAACACCGTGAAATTTTTCCGAAAGGAGTTTCATACATAGAAAAGAAACCACTTGAGTTGGTGCATACAGACTTGTGTGGACCTATGAGGACATAGTCAATTGGTGGAAATTGTTACTTCCTCACTTTTATTGATGACTATAGTAGGAAGACTTGGGTTTACTTCTTGAAGTAGAAGTATGAAACTTTTGCAAAGTTCAAAGAGTTCAAAGCCTTAGTGGAGAACCAAAATGATCAACAGATCAAGGTATTGAGATCAGATCGAGGTGGAGAATATGTTTCGAAAGAATTCCATGAGTACTGAAAACAACATGGAATCAGAAGATAGTTTACAACTAGATACACACCACAACAGAATGGTGTAGAAGAGAGAAAGAAATAAACAATCATGAACATGACAAGGAGCATGTTGAAAGAAAGACACCTGTCTAATGAGTATTGGGCAGAAGCAGTTGCATAAGATGTTTATGTGATAAACAAATCTCCTACAAAGAGTGTGATGAACAGAGTTCCAGAAGAAGCATGATCAGGTATGTCATGTAGCATATCTCATTTCAAAGTTTTTGTATGTGTAGGCTATGCAAACATGCCTAAGAAAATAAGAGGCAAATTAGATGATCAAAGTGAGAAATGCATATTTACTGGTTATAGTGAGCAGTCAAAAGCTTACAAATTGTATAACCCTGTCACCAAGAAGATAATAATCAACAAAGATGTTTTGTTCAAAGAACAAGAGTCATGGAATGGGACTGTAGAAAAACCAACTGATGCACAAGCACCATTGATGGAAGAGAATGATGTAGCAGAAGAGGATCAACAAGAATCAAGAGTGCAAACACCAAACATAGAAACACCAGCAAGGACTCCAAGATTTTTAGAGCAGCATAGATCTTCAAGCAGATCAACAGACCATAATTCTCCAAGCAGCCAATCAGGTAATGAATCAAGCAATGGTAAGAAAAATATGAGAAGTTTAAAAAATATTTATGATGATTTGGATGTTTGTTCAAATTTTGCATTGTTGGAATTCCAACCTTCTTCATTTGAAGAAGCAATTAGAGATGAAAATTGAGTGCAAGCCATGGATGAAGAGATGAATTCAATTGAAAAGAATGATACATGGGATTTGGTTGATTTACCAAATGATAAAAAACTCATTGGTAGTGGGTGTACAAGACAAAGGTGAATGAGAAATGTGAGATTGACATATTTAATGAAAGACTTGTAGCAAAAGGATTCTCGCAACAACTAGGAATAGAATTCGGGGAAACATTTTCTCCAGTAGCCAGATTGGATACTGTAAGAGCAATTCTAGCGACAACAACTCAGGAAAAGTGGAAAGTATATTAGATGGATGTCAAATCACCCTTCTTGAATGGTATTCTAGAAGAATAAATTTATGTGCAGCAACCTCTAGGTTATGAAGTTGAAGGTAAAGAAGATAAAGTTTACAGATTGAAGAAAGCACTATATGGGTTGAAGCAAGCACCTAGAGCATGGTATAACAGAATTCACAGCTACATGATTAAGAACGGATTTTGCAGAAGCAACATTGAACCTACCTTATACACAAAGGTAAATGAGCATGGATAGATTTTGATTGTTTTCTTATATGTTGATGACATGATTTTTTATAGGTGATTTTGAGCTAGATGAATTTAAAACATCCATGATGAAAGAATTTGAGATGACAGATCTTGGTCTCATGAAATATTTTCTTGGCATTCAAGTTGAAGAATTGAAAAATGAATTTTTATTTGCAAAAATAAGTATGCTATAGATTTGCTAAAAGGATTCAGGATGAGTAATTGCAAACCTGTACCTACAGTAGTTGCAACAGGTACAAATTTAAGTAAGGATGATGAAGGAGAAGATGTCAATCCAACTCTATTCAAAAGATTGGTTGGCAGCCTCATGTATCTCACAGCTACAAGATCAGATATTTTGCAACAAGTTAGTTTGATTTCCAGATTTACGGAGACTCCAAAAGACACACATTGGAGTGTTCGAAAAATAATTTTGAGATACATAGTAGGAACCATAGATTATGGCATAATGTATGCAAGTACAGAAAATAAATAATTGATTGGATATGCAGTGATTTTGCAGGTAGTTTGGATGATCGAAAGAGCACATATGGTTATGTGTTTCATCTTGGTTGAGGAGTGATAGCATGGGTATCTAAGAAGTATCCCATTGTGACACTATCATCAGCAAAAGTACAATATGTAGCAACAACTTTAGAAGCATGTCAAGTAGTATAGTTAATAAGAGTATTGGATGGACTCAAGTAGAAATAACAAGGATCAACATCGATATACTGTGACAACACATCAACGATTGCACTATCCAAGAATAATGTGTTTCATCAAAAGAGAAACCATATTGATACTAGATATCATTTTATTAGAGAACTTGTGAGAAATGGAGAAGTTCACTTGAATCCTTGTAAATCTAGTGATCAATTGGTTGATATATTTACAAAGCCATTAGCAGTAGATTTGTTTGAGTTTCACAAAAGAAACTTGGGTGTTGTAATTCTAACTAAGACATAGACCAGCAGTCATGTTTGATTTGTCATGAGTTATGTTTTAGTTCAGTGGTCGTAATTAAGGGGGAGTTTTAAAATATGTAATCACCTCCTGCATGCACTGTTAGACAATCAGTTAAGTGAGTTAGTTGATTTGAGTGATAGATATATTTGGTGAGTGAGTTAGAGAGTGAGAGTTGATCAAGTTGAGTTATGTGACAGTGTGTGCATGTCAATTTAGGTTAAATACCCTTCACCATGTTCATTGTATTCATTGTGATTGAGAGTGAGATTAATAAAAGAGTAGCAGCGCATGTGTTTCACGTGTGATACTTGTGTTATTTGTGTGTTTATATCCTTTTCCTATCCATCATTCTCCATAATATGCTAAACTAATAAATATTATTCAGTTTCAAGGGTTGAACACATGTAGGTAATTAATTCAAACCCTTATTATCTAAGAAACAAATTCTAAGCAGTAATAATCTAAATAATAGTAGAAAGAAAGTTGTAGCTCATATGTAGATATTTCTTTATGCAACTGGAAAAAAAAACACTAAGTTCATTTTTAACCTTTCCATGCAACATACTTATATTAAAATATGGACAAACCGTAACAGTGCAAGATTCAGATAATTATTGGCTGTGGGTAACTGAGTCCTTAACTAGAACAAGTCCAAAGGCATGTGAAAATGTACAGTTCCAAAAATAACCTGATAACTTAAAATTCAATAGGAATAATGATCAATTCCTTACAGTAGTAATACATATGGTGAATCCAGGTAAATATATGTATTAATAACTTTAAAAAATAACATAAATAGATAAATTATGAAATAACCCTTGTGTCTTACAATGCACAGACAAAAACAAATTTACCTCTCATTTGCGGCATTCACAGCAAAATTTAATTAAATAGTATAAGAGTTATTATCTCAACTCAGAAAATCCCTTAACTATCCTAGACAAGAAAAACCTAGAAGCACACATTTTTTTAGAAGTCTAGCATAGCGCAAATACCCAAAATTTATATGAAAATATATACAATGACATCATGACTGTCATCATTTTCTTAAACAATACAAGAAAAGAACAGACTCAAGATTAACTAGCTCTATGGAGCTTGTAGCTAAAAACCCTAGAATAATTTGGAACATAATGGTTATCTGATAACCATACTGGCGTGAAAACAAAACAAACCCAAATTATTTTCAACCACAACGAGGAACCCTAATGGGTTTTCTGGAATACCTAGCAACCAGAAAATGAGAGAGTAAGCATCAATCATGAAATGAAATTTGGAGTTGCACAGAATGGGACCGATAGGGTTGGGTTGTAGCTGCAACTGAAATACCAACCAATATTTAGTTAGAGCACTCTCACATGAGTGAGAAAATTATATAGAACTACAAAAGAACTCAAAATCATTAGAATAAATCTTATCTGGAAAATGAGGGCCCCAACTCTGCCAGGTGAACCTGAAAACAAAGAGACCTAACCATTTCCATCACAACACACACAACTAGAAAGAAGTAAAATTGTCATATGTGTTGAGGTTAGGTTGTGACTACCTCTTCCATCTAGAACAATGTCTACTATCCAGATCATAACCTCCTTGGACCACACGGGAAACTTGTGCAAATAATTTTCCAAACAGTAGATAGAATATCAAGAACAACATAAGAAAAGTTGCACAGTAAACAAATATAGTAAGGAGTAGTTAGGGGGTAATACCTTAGAGAAGGTGACCAAATATGACACTAGTCACATGGGCATCGAGTCTCTCGGGTCAAGTAAGAAGCTAGAGTTGCAGAGTGAGGGAAAATGGAGTTCCCAGTAAGGGTTTGGGAGGGGGTAACACCCTAACCACTTTCCAAAATACCTCGACCGTCGGATCAAAGGTAGATCAATTGTGTGAAATGTTTCCAGATTCCCAACACACAAAAAGGCAGCACAGGTTCGAGAAATTTTGGGGTATGCGGATAGTTTAACATAAGTTTTATTGAGGAATGAACATAATAATCATAGTGCTTAAAATTATAACCATTGCACAGTGTAATGTCAAATACATAATTCTAATGTTTAAACATAAGGTTAATAATCAACGTATGTAGAAAGATATTTATATCCAGATTGAACGATGCCAGATATCTTTCTACCAAAACCGAGAACGCAAAATGGTAGGCCTTCCTAGTATGACTTAGGTTAAGTATACTAAGTGGGTATTGCTATACTATTGTGGTTTGAAATTTTTACACTTCAAATATTTAATCCACATAAATATTATGATTTTTATGCTATTATTTTATTTTTTAAATTGAAATGAAAGAAAAGGAAATTAAAGAGTTAATAATACATGTACTGCAACCATATGGTGATCATCTGGTGGTAATGGAGATCGGTTGAAATACAACTTTTACATTACTTGATTTTTTCTTTTGTGAAGGGTGTTACAATTGGTATTAGAGTTCCTAGGTGACAAAGATCAGGCCTAATTGGGCAGATGATAATTAATAAAAAGTGTTATTGTTACAAAGAAATAGTAGAACAACATGGGAAGGGGAACATGGATCACTCCATCGAGGCAGATAAAAAGAGGATTTGGGCTCGGGTCACACATGGAAGCCTCACCATAAATGTGGGTCTAGCTGGGCGAAAATAATTTTACCACTAACACCATTCTAATGGAGATTGTTCAACAACTGTGGGGAGAAGTCACAAATTTGTGAGTTGATAACGAATGATTGAGATTGGAACAGGAAAGGATTATGAAAATATTTTATGATAGAGAGAACCAAAGACATCCAAATCCCATCCTGGAAAATGGAAACAAGGTGGAGGTGGAGTGTTTAGGAGAGGAACATCTAGAAGTTAAAGGGTGTCGAATTGAACATGAGGAATAGTCTAAAAACGCTTCGAGGGGCAGGACAAACAAAAAACATAAGATCGAAATCCAAGGGGAGTTTGAAAAGATTAAGCCTCAAATGTTCAATGGAGAGAAGGAAGAAGTTCCTGACGCTTGGATGATTAATATGAATAAATATTTTCATATCTATTGATTACAATGATAATATTTAGGCCAATTTTGCGATTTACCAACTAGAGGGTAAGGCCACATTGTGGTGTGAAGAAATTAAAATAGTGTGAGGAATTGATGAGAAAGTAATCACATGCGAAAACTTTCAAAAACATTTTAAAGATAAATGCTTAATAGAACATTTTATACGATGAAAAAGTGAAAGAATTTCATGATTTGAGGCTCAAGCAACAAATTATGGACGTGTTAATCACACATTTTACTTCGCTATTGAGGTATGTCCGCTATGTTCGGAAGGATAAGGCCAAGGTACATCATTTTTTTAGTAGCCTACCAACATTCATGAAAGAAAAACTAGAGTTTGACAATCCGAAAATGATAGATGAAGCCATACCAAAAGGCTCATATATGTTACCAAAAGATGAAGCAGAAAGGGAATTCCAGTAAAGGATGGCCGAGTAGGAAGGGACAAAAAAAATTTCAACCTTCTAAGACTACTACAACTACTAACAACAAGGGAATGCACTGGAAAGAACCAAATGGGGAGTTCAAAAAGAATCAACATAGAAATAAAGTTTTGAATGAAAATAGATAGACAAAGGCATCAATCAAACCAGATTTAAACCAACCATCAAAGCCTCCTCTGCAATTTTGGGGTTGTGGGGAGCCCCACTATTATAAAAGTTTCCCTCATTGTGCCAGAAGGGAACCAACTACTAACCTTCATGAAGCTTCTACGGTCGGGGATGTAGCAAGGAGTATACGACGAATTAATGCCACCCTGGAGGATTATCAAGCCGAATATCAGCCGGCGATGATGGAGATTGAAGGTCGAACCGGATGGAAAATTTCTAGAAGAACCCATGCACATTTTAGAATAAAAAGAAACAATATTCCAGAGACGAATTATCACCCAATTTAAAGTGTAGTGGAAGCACTTTAGGCCGGAAGAGGCCACTTGGGAGGATCGGGAAGGGAGGATCATGAACTGATGTAACAAATATACTATCACCTGTTTCATGGACAAAATTAGAACATCGAGGACAATTTCTCAAATAAGAGGAGGAAGATGTCTCCCCCTCATATAGAAACATTTGGTAATTATTGTTGGTTACTTTTTTTTGGTTAATTAGTTTGATTTTGAGACCTTTAGTACTTGAGTTAAGGAAAAGTCTGTCTAGACTAAAGTAATTATAATTTGGAAGACGCTTAAGAAGTTATCTAACTACCATACAATTAAGTAGTTATGGTTCATGGCTTCCTTTCCTAGAGATAAATGCATCTCAGTGGGAAGGAAGGGGGTTTTTACCTTTGGGAAAACTATTATGGAAGAAGGAAGCCAAATCCAAGAAAGTGTAACTAGGTGTTGTAGGTGAGGTAAATTATTGAGTTGGGCTAGACTCAGTGGAATACTTCACAGTCAACATTGGGACTGGACCTGGAAAAAAGTCTTTAGGTCTACAAAAAGACAAAACTAATCACTATGGTGACTATGTTGGTAGTTGAAAGCTAGGGGGAAGACTCGGACTTGATCGTCATCTCATTGGAAGGGTGCACGATACTCTTCTTATTGAGTTCCCTAATTGAGTTCTTTAGTTGCAATCCAAGTTGCTAAAGATATGGGTTAGTGTGGAATTAGGGAGGCCCTAGTCAAACAGTGTAACATGGAAACAAGGACTCCAAATAAACTTAAATGAAGAGAAATGAACAAGTGAAAACATGATTGATTTCTAATTTCATAACCCTCATAGGGATAACATATTGGTTCTCAATAATAAACTATATTGATAAACATTATAACCCTCACTGATTTCTAATTTCACAACCCTCATAGAGATAACATATCGGTTCTCAATAATAAACTATATTAATAAACATTATTTAGTTACCAGGGTTAAAGACATGTAGGTAATTACTTCAAACCCTTACTGTCTCATAAAGAAGAGAAGTAATAATATAAGCAACAGTGGAAATCTAGTCGTAACTCAAACACAGAGATTTCTTTACACAAACATACTTATATTAAAATATGGAAAAATAATAATAATGCAAGATTAAGAGAATTATTAGCTGTAGGTAACCGAGCCCTTAACTGGAACAAGACCAAAGATGAGCAAAATTACAACTCCAAACAAAATCTAATAACTTAACATTCAACTGGAAGAACGATCAATTCCAGGTAAAACTAACATAAAACAATGTCTTATTTCACCAAACAAAATAAGACATTATAACATACTTCATCTTTAACCAAAATTATAAAATTATTTATTTATAAATCACTAATGTTTTTTAATACGGAGATTTTTTCAATAAATGATAACCACAGTTTGAAAACCATTATTATTTTTAATATATTAAAACTAATTTAAATTAAGTTTTGAAACTTCTTAAAAAATTGAACTAACTTGATACACAAACACATTTTTCAAAACTTCAGAGATTATCTTTATAAGAACAAATTAAATCAGAAGATAAATAGGAAGATCCAAAAGGACTAGATACAGGTAACAGGGAGGCTGGAAACCTTCATATCTCCACACAAAACAGGTTGAATAGATAACAAAACTGACGGCAAAACAGATGGCGAGAATGGGTATAGGGTTTGCTCACAAAAATATGGCCGCGCCACTCTGCAGTACACGTAGCACCGCAAAATTTTTGAGGAAGAATGCTTTGAATAACCCAATCGTTTCTTCAGCATTATATTTCATCAACTGTGTTTCAGTGGACGTATACAAGTGCCCAGAAGCAACTATGCATAACTTGAATCTCCACATATTATCCACCACTGTCCAGACGCCCGTCTTTGGATAAAAAATTTCTGCATTCTTTGCACGTTCGCCGCCGAATACGAAGAATTTTTCTACCAGAAAAACTCCACAAAACGAGCCTCGTTGTTGGGTCATTGGAGGAAGAATTTCACATCTATCTTCTTCCACATTGTAAGCCTCTACTGTGGAAAAAAGAGTTTCGGGGGATCTCCCTCCCGCAACGTAGATGAACACTGTAGAGGCAGATACGGAGCGGGGGAATTCGTACCTTTGGGTGGCCATACATTATGCATATTCTCTGCTGACAATAACTAGCTTCTAGTTGATGCAAACGCACTCAAAGTAGAAATTGTGAATCACGGGTAAGAAGGTGTGAATCACTTGTAAAATCAATTTCGATCTATATTAATTCTTTAAAGTAGAAATTGTGAATAGTTTGTAAATCTATTAAGTTGCTTTTATAGGGATTAAATTTCTAGAGGTGCAAACCTTCTTTTTGAGTGGAAAACTTGAAGAAACGTTTGCATTTGGAAAGATATGATATTTCTAGGCCCTAGATAGATATAGAGTTAAGACGGATCTACCCTGTTTTTTTACACATCTAGAAATAGATTCTTGAAATCACTTTGCTTAAGAGACAAGCATGGTTTCGAGTAAGGAATAAATTAAATCATTTTAATTTATAGTGCCTAAATTAAATCATTCTAATTTGATGGTAAGAGTGATTCATTCGGATTCATTACACATGATCACATCCATGGAATAAGTAGATCAAAAGGTAAAAATAAGAAGGTAGAAAAAAAATGCAATAGAAAAAAGAAATCTTACCTAAAAATCTATCGTGAGTTTCCTTTCCCACAAATAACCTAAAAATCTATCCCGAGTAGCGAAAGAAATCATAACTAATAATCTATCGCGAGTTCGTACTATGAAATCCTTTTTATTTTCGGCAGCTCCTGAAATCCTTTCTCAAAAATATTATTTCACTCTTTGCACTTTAACATATATGCTTCCTCTAGCTTATTTATATTTATATTTATTTACGATACCTTTTTTATCTACCATGGTATTTGGCCCATAGACTTGGTGTATAGTTAGATGCTGATTTCTAATATATTTGATATATTTTTATGTATTTATCATACATGTGTATACCTCTTTTATATTTATTTATTTACCATACTTTTTTTATAAATAAAATATTTGGCCCATAGTATTTAGTCCTATTTATATTTTTATTTATTTACCATACCTTTAATTTATTTATATTTATATTTATTTACCATACTTCTAGAGTATCTATAAAAATAGGTTTTAGTTTTTATTTACTATACCTATAGTTTATTTATATTTATATTTATTTACCATACCTCTTTTTTGAGTGTTCGTAAATATACTCGGACATTTGAAATGTTTACACATGTGCCTTATACTTAAAAATGCCAAATTTTCACATTAAAATTCTCACATTACATCTACACATGTATCCTATACTAGATTGTAAAGCGCCTCTTGCCCCAATAATAATGAGAATTAATACAAGGTAAAATTTGAAAGAAAATTTGTTATCCACTTAAGAACTTAATATAAATTTTAATATTAAGAAAAATGTGAATGTCTTAAAATAGCTTTAATTTAATTTGCTTTTAATAAAATTGGAGTGTTATAAAAAGCCCATGTTAGATGGGTAGGGGTTTGACCTCTTCCACAAATTAATTCTCAGAAAATTTTAACCTTGTCAAAAAGGCCATTTTTTACTTGGGAAGAAAATTTGAACCTTCTTAAAAAAATTTGAACCTTCTTTAAAAAAATAAAAAAGCTATATTCGACTCCCCGATCGGGGTGTACAAGTGGCAGAATGGAGAGGTAACCCGACACCAGTCCGTCCTCCAGGTAATTAAGAGGGTTAATGGAGCACCGCCATACTCGATCAATGAAGTGTGCGACCATATCGATCCTCATGATTTTCTCGTCGTGCCGACAGGCTGGTATGTCAGAACAACAAAGGAAGTTTACAGTTAAGGTAAGTGGGCTCCTTCTTGCGTTCCATTTGTTCATGCACTGCTTCTCGCATGCAAACGTTTGGAGCCACCAGAGGAGGACGCCACACTCTACTCACTCCATCAACCTAGTTACTCGGTCAGGGTATGTTTCTGTTTTCCCTTTTGTTTTCAAAATGATTCTCAGCTTGGTTTGGTTTTGGTTTCGAGCAATCATGGCGGTTTGGGTTTTATTAAGAATTGCATGGTTTTACACTCCCTTTTTAAACCCAGTCCCACCTTGCTTTCACGATCCTTGTATTTAGCTTGTTGAACTCTTGTCTTTTGTAAACATCCCGGGAAGGTTAGGGCCCTTAATCATGCTCTGTGTTTCAGGAAGTCATAAGAATCAGCTGTGTTGGTCTCGTATTTGTCTTTTCATGGGTCAGATATGTCGGGAGGGCGTTTGGGTGGGGTTTTCCAATCTAGGCTATGCATGAAGGATTCCCCTGTCCCTAATTTACATTGTCAGTGGTTACTGGGATTCTGTTAGGAATTGGGTCTCCATGAGGATTCGTTGCTCCCTGAAATGACCTCACATTGTCCATGACCTACCTAATCACCAAATAGAGTTTGTGTTGCGCTTGGCCACCCTTGCAATTTAGTGGCCGATTTCATCTCTTTGTAATTGTCTTGCTCTTTTCAGCCACCATTTCCTTCACAGGGCAAAGGGGTCTGCGATTTTCAGAGCTCTAGGAAGTTGTTTGGTCGAAATGCATGGGTTATCATTCTCTGTACAATGGGTCCGTTTGTTTTACTCTTCTGTTAGTAGCGATAGATATACGCCTTGGACGTACACTGGTGGGTTAGTCACTGACCCAAACTGCCTCACGAACTCATCATGCAATTCTCTGTTAATGCATAGGATTCATCTCGACATGGGGAAAAGACGAACAAGGTCAGAGTCAGAGCGAGGAAAACATAAGATACAGTTGGAGCATGTCCTAAAGAAACGTGGCCGGAAGACAAATCAAGAGCATTTATAAACTCTTGCCGCTAATTATGTCTTGGGTAACTCTTCCACTATGCGTCAAGAAATACGAGGGTGGGAAAGAGATATACAGACTGACCCGGAAGACAACGAAACAGAGGCTGAGATCTTAGACTTCATTACAAACCCAGGCAACACTCGTGGTCGGCTTACCGTGTTCAATCAAACCATTCACACATACTGGATAGTAAAATGCCTCATAGCAAAAGCAATGCAGAGTTTCCCACCTGCCAATGTTAAGGTAGGCCAGCTAAAGATAGAACTAGGCATTCAAGATATGCTGATAGACATCCAGGACCAATTGCAACACATTAAGATCACCCAATACTAGGGGACAGGCCGCATTAGTAGAATGGATGATAGGGTGGGCCGTATAGAAAATATTCTCCAGCAGATGCAGCAAGTTGATATGCCCGAGTCAACAGTGAAGAACCCTGCCCCAGTTTCCTCATCCGATGGATAGTTGCCTATCAGTATTTTCTTTTTATGTACTGTGTAAATGTATATGAACTTGCTTTATGTTCTAAGAAGGTAGACAATGCAGTAGGAGGACAGATAGCTCATGTTAAGTATAGACAAATGAAACAATTTCAGTTTTGGTATGCTTTTGATGCTTACAGGTTGCCAACAGACCTGGTTTCCTATGGGCAGGTTGAGGTCACCGCATGTTTTTTATATTTTGTAGCCTGTCCTTTTATTATGAATAGAAAGTAGTAAGGTCCCGCCCAATTTACAAAAAAAAAAAAAACTATATTGGACGCGTTCAAATTTTTTTTCAAGGAAAATTTGTAAACAACTTAATTTTATGGTTATCAAAAAAAGTAAACGTTGGAAATGATTACTACTTCAATAAAAAAAAAGCTATATTCGACAGGTTCAAATTGTTTTTCAGGAAAATTTGTAAACAATGTAATTTTATGGTTATAAAAAAAAGTGAGCGTTGGTAATGATTACTACTTCTCCACATTTTGTGTATACTAAACCAAAAAACCATCCTAATTGCAAAGCCTTGCTTCAAGAGAAACATTTGATGGATGTTGGAAATGGTTTTAACAATTTTTATTTTTTTTCATATAATTTGGAATGAAAGCACTATAAATCTAGAGTAATTCTCCACATTTTGTGGATTGTAAATTAAATGAGTAAAGTGTCGTAATCATTGGGTTTGAAATAGTTTTAATTTGTTTCACGAGTATCAAATCATTGATCAACACTATAGACATCAATCCATTCATGAAAATGCATGTTACATTGTCTTCTTTAAGAAAAACCATAAAGATTAACTAATTTAAATCTTTGTTTTAAATTATTATTATTATTATTAACAATGGAGATTCACCCCACTTTACCATGGAAAATTGTAAATTTTTTAGATGTTCTATGCTTGATGTAACTTTACCTTTTATCCCCAATATCAGTTAGCAATCACATAAACGATAAAGTAAAATAAGAACATACCATTAGATCGACAAAAGACAAGCCAAAAAATATATAAGTGTGTTGGTGCGTTACAGCGGTCAGCAGAATGCTTCAACCAGCAAAGTCTCAATACGATCAGCCAACTAGAAGTGTCACACAACCCTCTAGAACAGCTAGATCAGTCAACCCCAAAATTCAACAAAAGTCAACGCTGTCACAATCAACGGTCAAAGTTCAACCCAGCCAAGTCAAAGTCAACATCCAACCTCGGGAATTGTGCCAAAAAATGTAGATTGAGGAAATCGAAAGATTGGGAGGGTTTCAAGTCAATTTGACCATGCATTGACCAAAGTCAATGCTCATCAAATTTGCGGTAAAAACCCTAGGCCGAAAAACACAATTTTCTCCTTACTGAAATTTTCCCATGTGTGAAGAGAAGAGCCTCCAAGGTGATCTAACCAATCAGATGATGAGAGAGAAATGTGAGAGGATGTGATAAGTGAAAATTTCCTCCAACATTGACCAATTTATATCCATCAATGAGGGTGTGTGACACAACTACTGGGGCTCAAAACCTTCAAGCCGACTTGGACATATTTTGAATAAATTCAAAATAAATGTTCTGCTCAATGGATGAAGATGATATTTAGATCGATCTTGCACCTCTCCGAAAGAGGATTCCAATAAAAATATTGGCATCTTCATCTGAGCATAACAACATGGAGTTTTGACCTAGTTGTCCAAAATTAACACCCTCTCAACTAGGGAGAACTCCATCCACCTGTGCAATCCAAACATCGTGTGTCATCCTACCATAACTTGCTTTGCTGGATTCTTTATTTCATAACAAAGGTGGGCCAGTCACAAAGAAATCATCCCCAACTAACAGATTCAGTCCAGAGGTCCAAAACCTCTATAGGACTCAAAAGAGTCACATACCAACCCGAAGTTGGTTTATATGACCCAAAGTCAGTAGGAGGTCTGAAACCTCACTATACTTGATCCAAATTCAAGTGATTGGACTGTGCCATCGTAAATAGAGAGTATGACAATCTCGGATGCATCCATCAGTCTTTGCTACTAGTCTTTAGTTTTTCCCACCTCACTGGCCAAATGAGAGGTACTTCCCATGAGTCTGGGACTCAAATGGGTAGGATGCATACAAGGCACATATCATGAGAGGTGAACCAACTCAATCATCATAACGGTGGGGAAGAATCACACCAACAAGGTTCAGCAAGCCTAGCCCTATGGCTGCTTATAGCACTGACAAGCTATCCCCAAATCCCCCTAGAGATCAAGAGCTCATCATTCAACATGAACCTCAGCATAGGGTCGTTCCATGATACCAAGATTCTCATGGAAGTTTAGGAACTTGACCTTCCCCAAGGGATTTGTGAGAATATCCGCGACTTGCTCATCAATTCCTATATGATCGAGCCTTACGGCACCTCGTTGTACCATATCTTGGATAAAGTAGTACCTGATATCAATATGCTTGGATCAATCGTGGAACACGGGACTCTCGGACAACCGAATCCCACTCTAGTTATCATAGAGTATTATAGTGGTATCTAGCACATGCTCTAACAACTCACTAAAAAGCTTTCGCAACCAAACTACTTCACAACAGACCATACTTGCTGCAATTTTTTCAGCCTCCGCGGTGCTCAAAGCCATTGACCTCTACTTCCTTCTCATCCATGATATCGAAGCAGAACCAAGTGTGAAGCGACATCCAGATGTGCTCTTACAGTCCACCACACTGCCATCCCAATCAACATTAGTATACCCATGGAGTATCACACTCCCAACAGTGTATCTCAGCCCATGGTTTATCGTGCCCTGAAGATACCTCAACAGATTCTTGGCACCAACCCAGTGAATGTGATGAGGCTCAACCATATGTTGACTCAAAGTGTTCACTGCAAAACATACTTTTATACTTGTGTTCACTAAGAACATCAAGGGCCCTACGAGTTTATGATAATCAGTAGGATTTTCTAGCATAGGCCAAGCAGCACTGCCACTCAACTTCTTAAAGTTGAGCTCCATTGGTGTCGACACGAACTGACAGTCCACCATTCCAAATCTTTCCATAAGCTTCAAAATATATTTTACTTAAGGAAAATCTCGCGAGGTCTCTGCCAGACCTCCAGGATTAGGAAGTAGTGGATCAGTCCTAGGTCCTTCATCTCGAACTCAGCAACGAGCTCCCTCTTACACTGATGAATGAGAGGGTCAACATTACTACAAGTGAAGCCCAACTTCATCATATAGTTATCTATCTTCTCGTACCAAGCTCTGGGCACTTGCTTCAACCCATAGAGGGATTGCTTCAACCAACAAACATGGGTGTCCCGATCCTGGACATTGAACCCTAGAGGTTGCTCTAAATACACCTCTTCCTTTATTTCACCATGAAAAAATGTGTTCTTCGCATCCATCTGATGAAGACTCTATCCTTACGTAGCAACAAGGGCTATGATAAATTGGATGGTGGTATATTGGGCCACGGGTGTAAATATATCATCATAGTATATGCCTTATTTTTTAGAGAAGCCACGGGCAACGAATGTTGCCTTGAACTTTTCAACACTTCCATCAGATCCATGCTTTATCTTGTAGAGTCATTTCGAGGTGACAAATTTGTCCTCCAGTCTTGGAACCACATCCCAAATATCATTCTTCATAATGGACTCATATTTTTCATGCATAACATCCTTCCAGACTTGATGCTTTGTGGCTTCCTCAAAAGATCCAAGCTTAGATTTTACGATAGTACTGATGGCTGCTAGATAACCTTGGCTTGTTGTTTTCACGGAATGTCCCCCTTGGGGCCATATGTCCCTCGACATCCTCGAGAGTGTTTCTGAGCCATTATGGTATCTTCCTCATTGAAGGAGGCGGATCAATCACGTCCATCGGTCCTTCAGCATTGGGAATTGTCTCATCCTTCGGTTCTTCTTCATTTCCAGGCCTTGTTTCATGATCTTCCTCAGATCTCAGAAGATTGATTACTTTCCTCAGGGAAGCATCTTCGTCAAAGGTAACTCGTGGCATATCTCCACTTCTCTTTGACCAGGCACATAAACTCTGTAGGCCTTCTGTTAGCCCCCCTATGAAATTTTTGACAAGCAAATAGGGGGCTAAATGGTTGTTGAGTCTTCAAGGAATGCATTTCCCCTAAAAACACAGTCTCCTTGAATCCTCTATGTGCCTTTTATCCTTCGATCAAATCCCCTCTGCTGATTTCCCTTATAAAGCCTCTCTATTGGTGAAGAAATGCCCAAAGGCCCCTTTTTTCCCTCTTATTTATCCTCCTTGTCTTCCCCTTCTATTCCCCTTTTTTACCCCTCAAATCCCCCCAAAATCCCCTTTAAGTTCCTCCCCTACCCCTTGTTTTCCCTTTTTCCCCTTCTATTCCTCTATCGTTACCTTTCCCTGGCTCTCAAATCCATTAAAATGGGCTAAAGAACCCACTTTCTGACCATGTAATAGGGCTTAGCCCCTTTACTGCAAGCCCCTTCAACCACTTCCCCACATGTGCCCCGGTGCTGGGACCAAGCGCTTAAGTCCCAGGCGGTAATCGCAATCGGAAACCGGGTGGGTGCGAAAACCCTGTGTAATATTGAAATAGCCGATGCGATTGTTTTATTATAATAAGTCCCGCGACGCGTTTTGGGCCGTCGATCTATCACGAGATCTGACGGTGGAGCGCCAATCGCAAACCCCCCGTCAATCGCAATCGGAACACTCAAGTGACACCCCTCGATTGACCGCATCGCGCTCCGATTGCGATCCTCCGATCATATCTCCGCCGTCCATCTCCCCGCATGATCTGACGGTCCTCCGCTAATCGCACCCTGTCTTTCGATCCCCCGATCGCTCTGTCCCTCCAATTACATCTGAACCGTTGATCTGATCCCCAATCGGATGGTCAGTGCTCAATCGCATCCTGCCGTCCGATCGCAATCGCAAGTTCTCCCCGATGTCTCCCGATTGCATCCTGACCGTCCATTCTTCCCGCAGATCAACGGTCCTGCGCCAATCACGTCCCCCCCGATCGTCGATCGTAAGTTCTTCTCTCTGTCTTTCGATTAAATCTCGGCAGTCCGTTTCCCCCCAGATCAACGGTCAGCGCTCAATCGCTGGTTCCCTTCCCTCCGTCTCCCGATTCAATCTTGTCCGTCCGTTCGACCCGCGATCCGACGGTCATCGCTCGATCGCTTCCCCATTCTAAATCGCAATCAAAACTTTCAAGATGTGTGTTGCGATTGACACCTGCTCTGACCTCCGATTGTGATTGCCCGATTGAATCCTAGATGTCCATCCTTTCCAGATCTGACGGTTCACGGTTTTTCGACCTCCGCCTCCGCCAGGTCCCACTTTCACGCCTCCATGTACTGTTTTTCGTGTTTCCCTGTGTAATTCGCCCAAGCAACAACCTTTGGGTTTTTAAATTGTTAGTCATTTCTCCGCCCCTTTCCATTGGTTCTCCACTATCCCGCCACCATTCCGCCGCCTCGCAGCATTTCCTCCACCACTCCCACCCGGTTTTACAGTCTCTTTCCACTGTGCGGAATAGTACAGAGATGGCCTGTTCAGCACTGCCAGCGGATCAGCAGATGGTTTCAAAGGGGTTAGTGGTTTCTGTTGACATAATTAGTGTTAACCCCGCAAGTCAAAGGATTCAAGCACTGTTTGAATATTAAGAACGCACCAGCAAAGTCATTACTGCGCTACCTAACAGTAGGACATTCTCTCCAGACGTACAACTTCCTACAGCAATATCCATCCCTCCTCGAGCCCTTAAACAGATTAATGCACTGACAAAACTTCTTAAGAGACTGTCAAGCAGCATTAAAGAGGAATCGAGAAACCGTGTAGATCTTTCACCAGTTCATCTATTCCAGAAGGCTAGCGCAGAGCGCCAAGCAGCAGAAAGGACTTAAAGAACATATCAGAGGTCAATTCCTGGCCTGACAGAGCCTCCAAACATTCTGCAGAGTACTCAGAGTGCCGCATATAGCCATTAAGCAGTGTGGGCATGGACACTTCCGCCATTCTGTCTTAATGAGTCTCATTCATTTGCTCATCTACTTCTGTCTCTTCCTCTTCTCCTATAAAAGATCCCCGAGAACATAATGTAAAGGTTGTTGTTGCCTTGCTGGGCATCTGCTGTTAGAAGGATTCAGCTTGACTGTTAGAACAGTCGTGGGAGGGAATAGCAGGGTAGTTTGTATGTAATAGGCTGGGAGGAGAAAGTCTGGGCTGTAACAGCCATTGAGCGACATTCTACATGACTGGTTTTGCATCAATTAATCAAAGCACATTTCACAGGATCCTGGTCTATTACTATTGGTGATGTGTTTCTTACTCTGTTTATTACATTTTCGCATTGTTTCATTATTCTTCTAGTAGGCATCAGAATAATGGTATAGGATTCACCCTTGTTAGGTGCCCTATGCTGTCTGCTCTCCCTACCTTTATGTTTTCTGCTGCATGTGTATCTAAGAGTAAATTCAAGGAGTTTAAGCAGTGCAATGGATGTTATTGCCTGTTGGCTGATGTAAGAACTTGGGGGTTCGCTTCTTAGATGTTTCTTTGTAATCTTATCTCTATTTTTCCCTTGGAGTTGCTAAAGCAGACCTGGAGTTAAATGACCTCTGGTTCGATCTATAAGCCACCCCATTGTCTCTTTGAGAGCTGCCTTTTAGTATGTCCAAGCAGGTCTGGAGTTAAATGACCTTTGACCTGATCTATAGACAGAAAATTGGTTGTCTTTCCTTCTTCCACTTTCTCTCCTTAATGTTCCATTCCACCATCTGCCTAAAAGATCCTTTAGTGTAGATGACTTTCGCTTTGAAAGCCTTGGCTAGTGGATGCAAGTAATTTCCTTTCATGACTCCATAGCCCAATGGATGGCACTGTCTTAACCCATCCTCTTTGCTGAAGCATCCTGCTACCATGTTCCCTTTCTTCCCATTGCTTTCTCGGCCCATGATCTCCTAATCAACCCAGCAACCCTTCAACCAAATTATTTAAAACCTCCCTCTGTGCTTCATAACTAGCCTAACATCTTCTTTTTGAGCTTCAAAGATACATCATTCTTTGCTCTATTTGGAGAGATCCCTCTCCGGGTCCAGGAGGGCTAGATCCTAGGGCCCCAAAGAGGTTCTGATGTTGTCTCATCTTTTGGTCTTTCCAATCTGGCCAAAACATGGGAACCCCAACATAATGGCGACCATACTGGGGACGAATCTGAGAGTCAAGGACCGCGTTGCATCTAGATTGGCTTCTAATTGCTGATGGTGGACAACATCCTACTCCAAACATTCATAATCATCCACCTGCCGACTCCACACTCCCTATGATCCAAAGACCAAATGACTCCACTGGTGGAGGACTCTGAACTGGTTGAGAAGATACAATGACCTCTTTCTTATTTACAAACATGCTTCCATGCATACAGATAAGATGTGCCCCAATGAGCAGGGAGCATATCCCTAGATTTCCACACAAAATGCCTGAAGTGGACTGGTTAAAAAACCTGCCTATCTTTCAGGGTGAAGACGCTGAGGACCCCTTGCTACATCTCATCAAGTTTCATATACATGTGTGGAAATTTAAAGTTGAATGGCATGAAGACTGCCTAATGAAAATGTTCATGGCAACATTAGAAGGAAAGGCTAGGGTCTGGTACGAATGGTTAGAACCTCGGAGTTTGTTTTCTTTAAAGGACATGCACCAAGTATTCTACACAAATTATAAAGGAAACTCTCCATCCTTATCATGGGACTGTTGTGATCAATCTCGGAATATCATACAGTACCTATTAGATATTGATGAGGATTTGGTTAATATGCAATCAGAAGATCTGTTGATAGCCATTCAAGAATTTCATATGCATCCTAGCTACCACAAGAACATGGATTAATCGACTGAGGAAGAAAACAGCCAAGAGGCTGTGGATTTTTTCCAAGATATTCCTGAAAACTCGGTTGCTGATTCATCATCCCTTATGGTTGAGGTGCAAAATGACATCCAGCCTCAAATTCAGTCTTCAGAGGAAACAGAGAGTTGTTGCACCTCTGCACAAAGGGACACCAGACCGTCCTCCCCTTTGACAGAGGAAGAAATAGATCAGATCATCAATAGACAGCCAGCCTCTGAATTTTTTTACAGATCAGACATGCCTACCCATTCATCTGATGAGCTCAATTGTACAGAGTTGGAAGGCTCAAATGTAAATCAGAAGGAAGAAAAATCTGTTGACGGTCGAGTATGTCCGGTTGGTAGCATTACTTACATTCATGACTCCCCTATCTTTGACCTATCTGATGATAATGTTCTCCAAACAGAAGAAGATCTGGTAGGGTCATCATTAGTAGATTTATGGGAGGAGAGTCAATCCTTTTCACTTCCAGAGAGTAATGAGCCAATGCCGGCTATTTATGATACTGATGAAGAAAGATTTGAGAGTGCAAAAGAGGGTGAAGAATCTCTAGATCTTTGCTTCACTCCATTACAACTCATCAGTAATGATTTTCACATGGATGGAGGTCAACAAAGTTTCATCTCAGATGATGAAGAGTAAAACAAAGAAGAGATTCTCGAGCAGGATGTGAATAATGAGCTTTCTCTCGAAAAAGAGGAAGCAATGGAAAAAGACCCTGCTCAAGAATACATGGATCTTTTCACGGAGCCCTGCACTTCAGAGCAGAATATATCAGAGCTCCAGGAGGACAACACTACCATATATGATGAGTCCTCCAGTTCAGAAGATGAAGGAGACGCTCTACTCCAAGAGAGTTTTCTTCTTGATCTAGTGGAAGAAGGAGAGATCCTGGTCGAAGCCAGCCTGCCAGACACTCATAGTCAGGTATCTTTTCATGATCCTTATGCACATTTCCTGCATACATTTGAAGAAGGATCAAAGGTCTTGCTCAGCAGCATGTTGCAAGCAGAAACAAAACTTTTCAAAGCTGCTATTTTTGAACAAAAAGAGTGGGAGTTGCCCAGCCTATCCAACCTACTCAAGGAGTTGAGAAAGAAGGACCAGTCATGGGATCACTTGAAGGACTGGTTACATTGGAAGACCATGTTTGTAAGATAGACTTGTAAATATTTCAGTTAGAGTAGGGTAGGTAGGAAAAGCTCAATAAAGCTCAGTCTATGAGCAAGTAGATTAGTTGTTTAAATTTCTGTTTTAGAATGTAGAGAAGAAACCTGCTAGACAGTCTAATCGTAGCAGGTAGTAGTGTAGGTAGAGAAACATGTGAGACCAACAGTCTAATCTGGTCTCATGGAGTAATAAGGGTAGAGGTAGAATAGGTTTATTTTTCGTGTTTGAAAAGATTAATGATGTAAAAGGGTCTGCAAGTCCAAATGCACCCCAGAAGAAAAAATTTAGGACTATAGTGTGGGTAGGTAGTTGTGTGGGAGAATTTTATTGCTGATATGTTGTCTTCATAGTTTGTGGCGATTGATCGAGCGGTTCAACGGGCATACGGTCTACACAGAATCCAATTTCACAGATTGTGACTACTTCCAAGAAGAAGCCATCCCCATGGAGCCCTTCAGCCCCCTGGGGCACTGACAAGCAAATGAGGGCCTAAATGGTTGTTAGTCTTCAAGGAGTACTGTTCTGCGAAAACACGGTCTCATGAAGCCTCTATTTGCCTTTGTCCTTCGATCAAATCTCTTAACTGCAGCGGCCTTGTAAAGCACTCTGTTGGTGAAGAAATGCCCAAGGGCAGCCCCTTTTTTCCTCTTATTTGTCCTCCTTGTCTTCCCCTTCTATTCCCCTTTTTTACCCCTCAAATCCCCCCAAAATCCCCTTTAAATTCCTCCCCTACCCCTTGTTTTCCATTTTTCCCCTTCTATTCCTCTATCGTTACCTTTCCCCGGCCCTCAAATCCATTAAAATGGGCTAAAAAACCCACTTTCCGACCATGTAATAGGGCTTAGCCCCTTTACCACAAACCCCTTCAACCACTTCCCCATATGTGCCCCGGCGCTGGGACCAAGCGCTTCAGTCCCAGGCGATAATCGCAATCGGAAGCCGGGCGGGTGCGAAAACCCTGTGTAATATTGAAATAGCCGATGCGATTGTTTTATTATAATAAGTCCCGCGACGCGTTTTGGGTCGTCGATATATCACGAGATCTGATGGCAGAGTGCCAATCGCAAACCCCTCGTCAATCGCAATCGAAACACTCAAGTGACACCCCTCGATTGATCGCATCGCGCTCCGATTGCGATCCTCCGATCATATCTCCACCGTCCATCTCCCCGCCTGATCCGACGGTCCTCCGCTAATCACACCCTGTCTTCCGATCCCCCGATCGCTCTGTCCCTCCGATTACATCTGAACCGTTGATCTGATCCCCGATCGGATGGTCAGCGCTCAATCGTATCTCGCCCTCCGATCGCAATCGCAAGTTCTCCCCGTTGTCTCCCGATTGCATCTTGACCGTCCATTCTTCCCGCAGATCAATGGTCCTGCGCCAATCACATCCCCCCCCGCGATCGTCGATCGCAAGTTCTTCTCTCTGTCTTCCGATTAAATCTCGGCCGTCCGTTGCCCCCCAGATCAACGGTCAACGCTCAATCGCTAGTTCCCTTCCCTCCGTCTCCCGATTCAATCCTGTCCGTCCGTTCGACCCGCAATCCGACGGTCATCGCTCGATCACTTCCCCATTCTCAATCGCAATTGGAACTTTCAAGAAGTGTGTTGCGATTGACACCCGCTCCGACCTCCGATTTCAATTGCCTGATTGAATCCTAGCCGTCCATCCTTTCCAGATCTGACGGTTCACGGTTTTTCGCCCTCCGCCTCTGCCGGGTCCCACTTTCACGCCTCTGTGTACTATTTTTCGTGTTTCCCTGTGTAATTCGCCCAAGCAACAACCTTTGGGTTTTTACATTTTTAGTCATTTCTCCGCCCATTTCCATTGGTTCTCCACTATCTCGCCACCATTCCGCCGCCTCGCAGCATTTCCTCCACCACCCCCGCCCGATTTTACAGTCTCTTTCCACTGTGCGGAATAGTACAGAGATGGCCCGTTCAGCACTGCCAACAGATCAGCAGATGGTTTCAAAGGGGTTAGTGGTTTCTGTTGACATAATTAGTGTTAACCCCACAAGTCAAAGGATTCAAGCACTGTTTGAAGATTAAGAGCGCACCAGCAAAGTCATTACTGCGCTACCTAACAGCAGGACGTTCTCTCCAGATGTACACCTTCCTACAGCAATCTCCATCCCTCCTCGAGCCCTTAAACAGATTAATGCACTGACAGAACTTCTCAAGAGACTGTCAAGCAGCATTAAAGAGGAATGGAGAAACCGTGTAGATCTTTCACCAGTTCATCTATTCCAAAAGGCTAGCGCAGAGCGCCAAGCAGCAGAAAGGACTTAAAGAACATATCAGAGGTCAATTCCTGGCCTGACAGAGCCTCCAAACAGTCTGCAGAGTACTCAGAGTGCCGCATATAGCCATTAAGCAGTGTGGGCGTGGACACTTCCGCCATTCTGTCTTAATGAGTCTCATTCATTTGCTCATCTACTTCTGTCTCTTCCTCTTCTCCTATAAAAGATCCCCGAGAACATAATGTAAAGGTTGTTGTTGCCTTGCTGGGCATCTGCTGTTAGAAGGATTCAGCTTGACTGTTAGAATAGTCGTGGGAGGGAATAGCATGGTAGTTTGTATGTAATAGGCTGGGAGGAGAAAGTCTGGGCTGTAACAACCATTGAGCCATATTGTGCCAATTTGGTTTTTGCATCGATTAATCAAAGCACATTTCACAGGATCCTGGTCTATTACTATTGGTGATGTTTTTCTTAACTCTGTTATTACATTTCCATATTGTTTCATGTTCTTCTGGTAGGCATCAGAATAATGGTATAGGATTCACCCTTGTTAGGTGCCCTATGCTGTTTGCTCTCCCTACCTTTATGTTTCTATTTTGTTTGTATCTAAGAAGTAAATTCGTGGGAGTTTAACTGTTTACGGTGGATATTTATTTTTATCTAGGCGATGTAGGAACTTGGGGGTTTGCTTCTTAGATGTTTCTTTGTAATCTTATCTCTGTTTTCCCCTTGGAGTTGCTAAAGCAGACCTGGAGTTAAATGACCTCTGGTCCGATCTATAAGCAGCCACATTGTCTCTTTGAGAGCTGCCTTTGAGTATGTCCAAGCAGGTCTAGAGTTAAATGACCTCTGACCTGATCTATAGACAGAAAATTGGTTGCCTTTCCTTCTTCCACTTTCTCTCTTTAATGTTCCATTCCACCATCTGCCTAAAAGATCCTTTAGTGTAGATGACTTTCCGTTTGAAAGCCTTGGCTAGTGGATGCAAGTAATTTCCTTTCATGACTCCATAGCCCAATGGATGGCACTGTCTTAACCCATCCTCTTTGCTGAAGCATCCTGCTACCATGTTCCCTTTCTTCCCATTGCTTTCTCTGCCCATGATCTCCTAATCAACCCAGCAACCCTTCAACCAAATTATTTAAAACCCCCCTCTGTGCTTCATAACTAGCCTAACATCTTATTTTTGAGCTTCAAAGATACATCATTCTTTGCTCTATTTGGAGAGATCCCTCTCCGGGTCCAGGAGGGCTAGATCCTAGGGCCCCAAAGCGGTTCTGATGTTGTCTCATCTTTTGGTCTTGCCAATCTGGCCAAAACATGGGAACCCCAACACCTTCGAAGTTTCATTGTAGCCCACAAACATTCCTTACTTCCCAAAAGCATCCAACTTGCTCCTCTTTTCCTTCAGCACATGAAAATAAATAGGACATCCAAAAACTCTAAAATGTGAGACGCCAAGTTTCTTACCACAGAAAACCTCTTCGAGTGTTTTGGAGTCCAGAGCGAAATGCAAACATCGGTTTTTATGTACACAATAGTGTTTGCAGCTTCTCCCCATAGAAACTTTGGAAGACCTTGGTGACATAGCATGGCATGGGCAGCTTCCACAATGCTCCTATTATTTCATTTAGCAACACCATTCTGCTCAGTAGTATAGATAGTTGTGGTCTCCCTATTGATGCCATCTTCTCTACAGAAGTTCTTGAACTCGTTCATCTCATATTCAGTGCCATTATTGGTCCTCAATATCTTAATCTTCTTCCCTATTAGATTTTCCACCAAGGCTTTGAAAGTATGGAACCACATGAAAAACTCATCCTTCTTCTTCAAGAAGTATATCTAGGTTTTGTGAGAGAAGTCATCTATAAATTTCATATAATAAGAACATCCTCCCAAGGATGTCATGCTATAGATCAGAATGTACTAATTTCAAGACATCATATGTCTTTGTGACGCTTGAGGGGAAAGGTCCCCTTGTATGCTTTCCTTCGGCACAACCCTGACATACAACTTCATGATCATTTGTGACCTTGGGTATTTGCGTCAACACCTTCCTTGCTTTGGGAAGGGCTTTGTAGTGAAGGTGTCAAAACCTCTGATGCCATAGTTCAGTCTGTCGGATAGTATCACACGTCATCACTCCGAGTTGATTTTTTCCAGCCTGGTAGAGTGTATCAACTCTAAACCCAATCGTGATAGCCTCCTTGAAATTATTCTTCTAGATGTGCACCTTCGCATCAATGAATTCCACATTGAAACCTTTGTCTTCCATGGCCAATATAGACACAAGGTTCTTCTTCAAATAAGGTACGTATAGTACATCTTGCAAATGGAGGACTTGACCTTCAGACAAGTGGAGGGTCACAGTCCCTATCCCTTTCACGGGATATGTGGCATTATCTCCAAGGATAATTTCCAAATTAGTATCCTTCTCAACGATATCAGAAAGTGCTTCCTTGAACCCAGTGATGTGCCTTGAGGCACCACTATCTATCAACCAAACATCCATAGTGTCAGGCGGAGATGTAACAGAGAGGGCAGATACAAGAATGAATTCATTTATTTTATCAACAACATTTGATTCCTCATACTTGGAATTTCTCAACCCTTTGAATGGTTGCCCATTTTCGCTGGAGGGAGCCTTCCTCTTCCCCTTGAACCTATTGTTCCTTTGATTGCCATTTCTCCGGTTGTTGTTGTTGTCATCATCATCAGGATAATCCTTCTTGAAAGGGTATTGTTTAGCATAGTGAATTGGCTTGTGACAAGTGTAACACTTGCCTTTCTTTCCTTGGGCCCCTGCTCTTCCTTTATTCCTTGGACCACCAAAGTTATTCTTTTTATTATGAGCAGCGAAAGCAGCATTTCCTTCATTTTCATATTCCTTCATCCTTGTCTTTTCTTGTACACATCTTGATAGTACTTCGTCAAAATCAAGTATGTAATTGTTATTGATAATGGTAGCATTGAATACATGCCATTTGGATGATAGACCTCCAAGTGCGGTGAGAACCATCTCTTGATGAACTATTGTCTCCCCAATAGCTAGAAGATTGTCCCTGATTTCGGTTAGCTTCAGAAAGTATGATGGAACAGACTCATCCCTACCTTTCTTCATATTCTTCAATTGGTTCTTGAAGAATAGAAATTGATTGACATTGTTGGCCTTGAACATGTTGACCAACTTATCATACATCTCCTTGAATGTGCCTAGCTCGGAGATGTAGGCAACCAGACTCTTATGAATTGATTTCCTTATCATCAACATTGCTTTGATTTCTCCCATATTGTACTTTATTTTGGCAGCAACAGTTGTAGTGGATGGAGGCTCATGGATTTTACCCTACACATAGTCAATGACATCTTGGTCTTCCAACATAAGATCCAATGTCATCTTCCAGGCATGGAAGTCATCCTTCCGAGTCAATTTGTCGTCAGCCTTAAAGCCATTGTAGTTAGAGGAACCCATGCTTTTCTTCGGTGATTGCTACAAACTAGCACTTTGTCTTCACCTCAACTCTGATAGCATGTAAATTTTGTAGATGTTCTATGCTTGATGCAACTTTACCTTTTATCCCCAATATCAGTTAGCAATCACATAAACAATAAAGTAAAATGCTGATAGAACATACTAGTAGATCGACAGAAGACAAGCCAAAAAATATATGTGTGTTGGTGTGTTATGGCAGTCAGCAGGATGCTTCAACCAGCAAAGTCTCAATACAGTCAGCCAAGCAGAAGTGTCACACAACCCTCTAGGACAACTAGATCAGTCAACCCCAAAAGTCAATGAAAGTCAACGCTGTCACAGTCAACGATCAACACAAATAGTAGCAGCAGCAAAGTCAACACAATCAAGTGAAAGTCAACGTCCAACCTTGGGAATTGTGCCAAAAATGCGGATTGAGAAAATCAAAAGATTGGAAGAGTTTCAAGTCAATTTGGCGATGCATTGACCAAAGTGAACGCTGCAATAGAGGCTATAGGCCAAAAACAGAAGTTTCTCCTTCTTGTTATTTTCCCATGTGTGAAGAGAAGAGCCTCCAAGGTGATTGAGCCAATCAGATGATGAGAGAGAAATGTGTGAGGATGTGATGAGTGAAATTGTCCTCCAACGTTGACCAATTTATATCCATCAATGAGGGTGTGTGAAACAACTGTTGAGGCTCCAACCTTTAGGTTGACCTGCACATATTTTGAATAAATTCAAAATAAATGTTTTGCTCATCGAATCAAGATGATATTTAGGTCGATCTTGCACCTCTCTGAAAGAGGAGTCCAATAAAAATATTGGCATCTTCATCTGAGCATCACAACATGGAGTTTGGACCTAGTTGTCCAAAATTAACAAAATTCTTATTTTGTAAATAGGTTTTGTTATAATACCATGGACCAATACCATGAATTATCAAGTCACATACACTCTTGGACACCTAATCCTTCTAGGGTTAGTGTGGAAGCTCAAGAGACTTAGGGAGTCCAAGAGACCTTGGAATATGAATCCAATGGTTACATGCTCATCTTTCCTATTCTTGTGTTCTCACAATACCTGTGTTTTACATGGTATCAGAGCCATGATATGTGGTATTTCTCTGTAGGTTTCTCAACCATTGTATAGTCTTATTCTAAATTGTGCATTTATGAGTTAAATTTTATACCCTGCTATCAGAATGGAGCTAGCATATGCTGGCCCTTCTCTAATCTCAATCACTAATTTTTGTGGTTTCTCTATGTATGGTAATTATGATCTCTACCCTTGTGGAAATGAATTTCTCATTGCGCCATTCTGAACTTGTTAGAGCTAATAACTCTTCTATCCAACTGTTTCTCAACCCATCAATTCTATTTTAGTTGAAGAAAATGTTCCCTGCTTGTCTAATGTCACCTACTCTTGTAGAAACACATCGCATCGCTTTATGTAGGAAGTGACTTTGGTCCGGAATATCAAGGCATTTAATGGTTTTTTTGCTGGTTTGAACTAGAACTTTTGTGGGTTGAAACATTTATTTTTGAGGAATGAAGTCTATGTGATATTTTGCAATAGAATTCCCTCAACTTAGTCTGATATTTCTTTGTATTCGCATCTGTGGTCTATCGAATTTATAATTTTCCATTCTAACTCTTACATTCTCGTATCTCTATCCTCTCTGCCACTGTTGTAAGGCAACACGGTAACACTTGTTTACTCACGTTGTCCCTGAGACATGGAATTAATGCTTGGCCTGACATGGGCTTTACTGTGGAAGCCTAATAGTTAATAACGTTGAGAAATGAAGCATTGTCTCTCTCCTGCGTACACGTCTTCTGGTAGCACTCAGAAACATTACCATTGAATGACACACTGTGCGTGATTAAATACGAAGAGACTCTATTTTGTTTTTGTTGTGTTGTCCATGATTATATGTGAGTGGGCCGACTGTGGTCACCCGTGTTATTAGCATTTTTCCGTGTGCCATGGATTCTAACGCTCTAAAATCTGCCAGTACTCCTGCCTTTCCACTGGCTCCAACACTCTTCCTAACGCCAAATTTGTCATTTTTTTTCCATTGACAAGCTCATTCAGTCCCGAACTCCTTCATTCCCTCTCAAAACTCCTCGGTATATAGAAAGAGAACTGATCCATAAGCAGTCTCAGTTCTTCCCTCCACCATGGCTTTTCAATGCCCTTACACCATCGGCATATCGAAAATCACTATGGGCATTGTCTTTTGGTTATGATGTAAGTATTATATGGGTTTTATTCAGTTTGATGGGCGTAGACATAACTGGATGTATAATATACCATGGATCCATTTTCAAGAGCAACGCCAGGATACTACGTATATAAAAATTTTCAGAATGATGAGAGCTATGGCATTGGCTTGAGCATTGGGAATTATTTTGTTTAAATCCTCAAGGTTGACAGTCAGGCTGTCTCTTATGCCCATAAAAACTTCCCACGAAACTCCATCAGTATCAAAGTAAGTGCACTTGAAGTGGGGATGAAGAGGATTGGACACTGCTGGTGAGGCCCCCAACGCCTTCATTGGCCTCTCATTTCCTCGATTGGCCAGATAGAAGGCAGCTGCTGCAAAATTTATGATCAATTGTCTACATTTCTTATTTCTCCTAGAAGTTTTTGTGATTTTCACCTAGATTATCTCCACCCTGATTTGGAAATTGTGATCAGTTGGGGGTTTGCAGACCGTTTTGGTAGATTTTTTGGGTTGCCTTTTCTCAAAGCGAGGAAGAGAGCTTCGATTCGTACATACAGTAAAAACTAATTGACGAGCCTTAAGTCACGGTATTCTATTTATCTCGTGCAATGCTGATATGCTATGCTTGAAATAAGTTAACTAATGGTCTGCTAATTTGGGCTCGTTTGTGTGGCAGTGTCGATGAATTTGAAGTGATTTCTGGTTGGGCTAGAAACTGTGACAAAGTACTTGACTTCAAAATATCACCCATAGTGGTATGTCCAGGGGCGGCATTCTAATCTTCCTTTGAAGCACATGGTGACCGAAACCATGACAAATTTACATGTAGGCTGATAGGAATTCCATTAGCAGATACTGGCAAAGAGCTTGTTCTTGAAGCAAGTTCCTTAGCTTGGACAGTTTCATCTGTGCATGGATGTACAACAGAGTTGTGACTCTTGTTTGCAATTTTATAGGTTCCATTATTTATTTAAGAGAGTTAGAGACCAATTGGTGTTCCTCCAAGCTTAAAATCAAATAACAACACCAATTTTATTTATCTTTGAGATCAGAGTCAACATTTTTTTTAGTTATGATGATGGGGCTTTATTGTTCAAGGTATTGAAAGAAGCCCCTGCAACTCATAATGGTGCATTTTTAGTTGAAATTATTTGAGGCCTTTACTTTTGCTAAAACAATGACCACACTAAATGAGTTGTTAGAATTATTAAGCACTCTAATGTTATCTAATGTTGAAGACACAGTTAAAATCAGCAAGGATGCCCTTTCCGATATTCAAACATGTTTACAAGATGCATATGACAAGATTGAATTTTTGCATCTTGAGTCAGAGCTACAACGAGATGAGCTTCAACAAAAGAGTTTTGATTCTAAACTATTTTTTGTTAAAATATTGAGGCAAACTCTCATCAGTAGCAACAAATTGTCCAGATCATTGAGCCTAGTATAAGAGAAGATTTGAATGCACAAGAAAAAATCCATCCTGCACTTTCCAAGCCCATCATCAAACCTTGGGAAGAGCTTTTCCATAACAAGCACATAACAAGAATTGGATATGACAAGGTGTCATTTCATATTCCACACTATTCTAAGCCTATCCAGTTTCAAAGTATTGGATTTCTTTATGACAGTTCACCTTCAGCTATTCCAGATTCTTCTCCTCTTTTACAACAGATTGTGAAATGCCAACACTGTGACCGAGTTTTCCATATGAAAGTTCATTGTTTCGATCTTCACAAACGCAATAAATGTGGTCAACACACTCATTCTTCACAAAGATGCTTAAAAAAGAAGCCTCCTGCAAGAACAAAGATTCATCTTGGATGGATTGCTTCTTGGCAATGGACATCAACGACCAAGAATATGTCTCAGTCATATGTTAGAACTTGTTCTAGAGTATTGAATAGTATTTTAGTTGAGTTTTCTCCATCATATCATCTTGTATATGACATGGGGGGACATTATGTTCATCTACAAGCTTCGAAACCACATCAAGCAAGCCTGAGCCACAACAAGCCATTCCAGATTCAGAGTTGTAGTGAGAGACAGGGCAGTTGAAGTGAGCCTGAGCCACAACCTGCCATTCCAGATTCAGAGTTATATCCAAAGACACAAATTCCCATCAGTAGGCATTTGGTTGGTTGTGACCCTTAAACCATCTATGCGACGTTGAGCTTCTCCCTCTTCAAAGAATTCAGGACAATTGCTCTAGCATAAGACTTCAGCTTCTTGCCAGTTTTGGTAGAGTTCCAAGAATTGCATCAAGAATTCCATAGTTGGTGGTTCTTAAAGCTTCGTAGGTTGTAGACCTCCCTTATTCGAGGTTGAATGTCTCCCTCTTCAAAACATTAGGAGAACTTCCTCTAGTCGAAGATCTTAGCTTGTTGCCAGATATGGAAGAGTTCCAGGAACTACACTAAGCATTTCAGTGTTGGTGGTCATCCTTAAACCACCTCTTTATGCCAAAATTTTAGAGAGTACATTCATCCCAGTGTTGCCATTTTGTATTACAAATTTTTTCTTGGACTCACACATACCCCTTCAAATTAAGGGGGAAATGTTGGACACCTAATCCTTCTAGGGTTACTGTAGAAGCTCAAGAGACTCAGGGAGTCCAAGATACCTTGGAATATAAATCCAATGGTTACCCCCAATGTATGATAAGTATGTATCATTGTGAATAAGATTGATATACATGTTCATATTTCCTATTCTTGTGTACTCACCATGGATGTGTTTTACATACACAATATGACACTTGTTATTAATGCCACATACTTAATATGACACTTGTTAATATGATATTTTTTTAATTAATTAATTTGAAATAAATAAAATAAAATACATGACTAACTCAAAGAGAAATATAATTCGTTGATATGTGTATACTACTATTAATATTCTAACATATTCCATGGAGTTTAAATCTCCAACATCCACCTAATAATTACTAATAATTAAACTACAATTGTAGAAGACCTATTTTGAAATAGACATACTATATAGATAAGGCTTTGAGCTGACCCACAAATTGCTTTGGAATTGAAATTATTTGAATGTAGTATCCAATGAAACAATTTAGCTAGCTATTTACATCAATATAAACTAATACAACCAGCACATCGAATCGAAAGATGGCTAGCATTCAAGCACACCTGTTCTTCCTCACCGCGGCTGCCGACACATCCTTGCTTGGCCATGCGACTCACAGAGAGCTGCTACCAGGCGCATCCAAATCTTCTCTCCTACCTAGCTACAAAAGAGGTTATGACTGTAGCCATGAGACTGGTATGGGAAAAAACGCAAGATTCAACCCAGTCAAACACACCATAAGCAGTGTTTCTCCTCCCCCAACTGCCACCACTCTACTCCAATAAAGTCTGAAAGCTCTGCGAGGTCAAAAATAAAGACAACCTTCGAATAATACTCATCCCGATCACATGAGTCATGGTAAAATAACTCTATGCACTAAGAAGCATGGCTCGGGGGCCTTGGCCTGCACAACTCACCTCGCAGCCAACAAGACGACCTCCCTCCCTCCCCTGTGGGCATGCATAGCCTTTGAAGGCTAGATCCAGACATGCGCAGCCTCTATAGCTAAGAAGACACTTCAAACATTGCTAACTAGCAAGGGAAGCCCAGAGCGATCCGTGTCTTCGATCCTCCGTGCAGAACCTTTGCTCTCGTACCAGGATCGCCACTTCTCAAGTGGATCTAATATCAACCACAAGGTAGCCCTGTGCAGCTGCGCACCAACAGAACCCATCTATCCAGCCTCTTAGACATGTTTGGGCAACTGGAAAACCCCAGATCCTCCTTCCCCTTCTTTCCAGATCGAGATCTCTCTCGGATCTGGCAAAACCCAACGTCTTTGGGTTCACTCAACAGATTTAGTGCTACATCTCTTCCATGCCATTGAACTCAGGCTGAGCACTCCTCCAGCCTTTCAGCGACTTCTTCATAAAGGTAAACAACTCTAAGCCCATCTACTGCTCTCATTTTACAACATAGAAAGATGTTCCACTGTGGTTTTAACCCACAGGCTATGACAAGGAGCAGGCGGGCAACCATCTTCTGCCCCAGCTTTCTCCTACAAGGATGTTGTCCATTCTCAACCCTCCAAGAAATATGCGCAACCCTTTTAGGCTCCCAAGCCTTTTTGAGTTGACAAACTGGAGGAAACCCCCTCTATAGAAATTTCCCACCTCACTATCGAATATTAGGTTCAACAATTTTCAGAATCAACTATTATATGCTGCTTCAACGGTCTGTGGCCCTGCACAACAGATCTCTACCAATGGATTCCATCAACATGGACTAATAATTGCAAGGTTATATTTTGCTCAAAGGGTTTCTTCATAGTGGTATTCACCTTCGAAGAAGGCTAAAAAAAGGCCCTAATTAGGGGTCCATGGTTTTGGGGAGAAGCAGGGCTATTCCTTATCCCCTGGCTTCCAGACTTCAATCTATCTACGACAGTCATCACTAAACTCCCTGTATCGGTGAGGCTTCCAAAACTTTCAGTGCACTTATGGCACTACTTTGTCTTTCAGGGAATAGCAAACACCCTAGGCTGATTCCTAGAAACAGATCCCTCTATGGGGGAGAAGGGTATATACACCTATGGAAAAATATGCGTTGAAATAGATATCAGCAAAGGACTACCCAATCTCATCAAACTCAAAGTTGGTGATCTGTTATGGACTCTAACCCTGGACTGTGATAAAACTGCCTTCCAATGTCGACACTATCGTCAAACTGGGCACCTTCAGAACACATGCACCATCTTCCTTTCCCAAAAGAAGAAAGGCATCAACAAATCTAAATCTAAAAGTTGGAAGCCATGTGATCCACCTCCCAGGGATGACATTGAGTCCTCCAGCTTATATGAGGAGGAGTCTGAAGAAGAAGTGGAGGATATAAGAAAGCCAAATAATTCGCCCTAGGCAGGCCCTGAGGCACCTACTGTTTCACTGAACACACAAAAACACACTTATGAAACATCCTCATCCGATTCAGATAAGGAGACTAGTCCTACAGTCAAAAACGGTATTCAAGTGGTGATGTTGGCCTATCCATCCCATGAAGGATGGGTCAAATTTAACAAGAAAAAAGGGAAAAAAAGTCGTATTGAGGACTCAACCCACTCCGGGTAGACTCTAGTTATCATCTCCTCGGGTTTCTGTGTCTCTCATCTAGATCCTTTTTGCTTATTTCTAGTTCACTTCTCGGACAGGTGTTGATATTTTATCATTTCCAGATCTCCAACTTCATGCTTCGCTTGATTGTAATCTTCGCCCTGTACCATATGATTTATTAATAGAATTAGTCTAATTTACCTATATATATATATATATATATAAACTAATACAACCACATTAAAAATATTAATGTTGTTGATATAGCCAAAGCTTCATAAATATAACAAAAAAAACTATTGCAACATGAAGAATGTCTTACCAATGCACACATTTACCTTATTAACCATGTATAAAAAGGTTATGGGTCAATATTAACTTGAGAGAAAAAAAAAAGAATTACACATTTTATTGTAAAATGGACCATTTTGCTAAATAAAATTTTCAAATATATAAATGAATGTTATAAATAGTAATAAGGAACTTAGAATTGGAATAATTTCACATCCCTAGAAAATTGGTGGGGAGGGAACCAAGTGGAGCTAATTTAATTTTTTTAATTTATTAAAAGTAATGGATCATTTTTCTAAATAAAATTTGCTTATATATAAATAAATGTTATAAATAATAATGATGAACTTATAATGGAGGGATTAGAATTGAAATAGTCTCAAATCCTTATGAAATTAGTGGATGGCTCAAATACTTAGGAAATTAGTAAATTAGTGGGCGGGGAGCCACACGAATCTTTTTTTTTTAATTTATCAAAAGTTGATGCAAAATAAAAAAATCTACAACACACTAAAATCATTGGTAAGCATACAAAGGAAGCATATTCTGAGCATATTCCTTTGAGAATCAATCTACGCCGTCAATTAAAAAAATGAGAAAAAAATTAACCGATCCTCCTCTACCTAAAATTTAAATACGAAGCATTTGGAATTTAATAATAATCATGATAGTTACATTGTTGATGGATTGAGGTGATTCTTATGAAACCCACCAATTTCTAGAGAATAACACTATAATCGAATTCAAGCGTTGCATGGCATAAATGATTAGCAATGCTAAAATTTTAAGTGTTTTGAATGAGGAACATTTTCCTTGGAAAATTGGATCATCCTAACATATTCACTTATTCAATATCCCTAGGGAATTGGATAAGAAATATCATCAATAAAATCATGGTCTATATAGTTAAGAATTATTAAAAAAAACCAAACTAGAAATGGCATAATGCTTTTATATATTGGGAGTTTACTATATTTCTTGGTTTACGAGAAATAAATCATCCTCCTCTTAATATATTTCTACTCTTTTTACAATTTTTTAATGGTGTTATAGGAAATATGCTTAATGCTTTCATATATTGGGAGTTTACTATATTTCTTGGTTTATGAGAATGAAATAATCCTCCCTCTCAATATATTATTAATCTTTTTACAATTCTTTAATGGTGTTATAGGAGATATGCTTCCATATAGAATGGATTTATAATCTACTAAAGCTAAATGAAAAGAGAAAAGGTAGGAATTTATTTCCCGTCAAGTCCCAATTAAAATATCTTTTTGTCAACCATCCTCTAGAAAATAATTTGAAGTAGCTATCCTAGTGTTTTTTCCCGATTAAGCCCATGAACTTAAATCCAAGAAACATAAGCTTTCACCTTTATGGTTAAGTTCTTATAACATTATGGAAAAGGTTAGTTAAAACTCTTATGCTCTTTATAAATTATATGGAGTTAAACCCTTTGCTAACCAATGGCTCACATAAAAAGAGGTAGTCCTACTATTTCTCTTTATAAAGTGGATTATTGTGTATAGAGTAGGTAATATGTGAACTTAAGTATATAAAAAAATTCTATTATTTAAAAAAAAATAAAAATTATTTAATTATGTCAACAATATCTATCATTATAGATATATCTTAACTTTAAGTGAATGTAGTGTAATGTATGTTGTTTCCATCTTTTCATACATTTATTAAAATGACACTGATCATTCCATTCACATTTGTTGAAGGCTTTAGTACATTTATGAGTAGCATAATTGTACTAAATTTAGGGGGTGATGGTGTTTTCAAATTTTGGTAATGAAGAATGGGAAAGAGTTATCCTTTTTTATTTCTGATATAGTTATGTATAATGGATTTAGTGACATAAAAAATTCTTATTTTATTGTAATTGTATAACTTGAGTGGGACTAATGGTTAAAAATGTAGTTATATTTTCCACTTATTTACTATAGATTTACTTTTTAGAACTACATATTTATTTTTTAAAACTATAGATTTTTGGGTTGGGTGACGATGAGACTTGGCATAGAGATATTTATCTATGTGATGCGAGTCATTTTTTTATAAATTTGCGGGGTGATGGTGTTCTAAGTTCAGGTAATGAGGAATGGGAAAGAGTTATCTTTTTTGATTTCTTATATAGTTATGTATAAATGGATTTAGTCACATAAAAAAAAATCCTAATTGCATTTTAGTTGTATAACTTGAGTCGGACTAATGGTTAAAAATTTAGTCTTATTTCAAAAATTCAAAAAAAAAAAGTTTACAAGCAAAGGTGTTGGTACCTTTAGCTGTCATTTTACAGTTTTACTAGATAGGGTTGAACTAGTATCTAGGAAGATTGAACTGCTTTAGATTAGATTCAATATATTTAGCCTTCAGTTGATAGATTTAGGGAAGATATTATGTAATTATGATTTTATCTAAGTTAGGAGAATTCGATCCTCAAGAGGAGGTCGATTGTTATGTAAAACACTATAAAATGTAACCTCTAAGAAGGAGAAAATGGAATTGGGCCGTAGAAGAATTGATTCAGAATATTCTGCCTCTGAGTTAATAAAATTTGTTGTATGCCTGACAAATTCCCAGAGGGTTTCAACTCTTTGAAATCTATTGGATTTATACTTTCTGTGTAGAATTTAAGTGTGATTAGCTTTTGTGTGAAGGATTGGAAGGAATTTGAAGAAATTATGTTTTGTTTGTTTGAGATCTGAAGCTAGAACATCAAACTAGTGGAAAATCTGTGGTCAAATCCGGTCGAAAATAAAAATTTGCAAATCAATAGATTTTTGAAAAAACTAGCCACTGTTTTCGCACTGCTTTTAACATGTGAGTGGTTTTGTTAAAAACAAACGCAATCGAATGAGAAGGTGGCATGTCACTGCGGAAATACCGTCAATTTCGCATTACTTTGGATGCATAAAGTGTCGGGGCTATTGGAATGCGATAGTAATCCCATCATATGTGTTGGAGATCTCACGATGTTTGCGTCGGAAGTTACATGGAGTTTAAGAAAAGGTATCGGACCGACGGGTTATTCAATAAAGTTTTATTAAACTGTTTGAAATTTGAATATCATTCTCAAAGATTTAAACATTGCTTAAATTGAATTATTATGTTTTCAAATGGATAAGGGGACTTTAGCTTCCGTTAGTCATTTTATTAAATAAATTGAGAAGATTTAATAAATTTTGATGACTAAGAGTGGAAATAAGGATTAGGAACAAATTCCTCCTGAATTAGAAAACATAGTAACAAAATTTGAACAACTCTTCTTAATGCTTGCACCCACATTGCCATCATTTGTGGTATCAGTGCAGTCTTCAAAGCATTTTCCAGACACTGAACAAGCTTCCAAATGTTAGAAAAAGAAACCCAACATGGATTTTAGACTTGGTAGAGCTGGTGGTGCTCGTAGAAGAGGAGGTAGATGAGTTGCAAATGTTGAAGTACTAGAAACTATGCAGAAAATTCAAGCTAGATTGGAAGCAATGGAAACAGGGAAATAGAAAGATCTTGAAGATGTCATTGAACCTGAAGCTAGAGAATAAGAAGGAGGAAATGTTGAGCTTACTCTTGAGATGAGATTCTTTAAATCAGTTTTAGGATCTACCTCCAAACCTAGACTTGAAGTATCAGCTTTTGCAGGAGGATTGAATGTAGAAGAGTTGATAAAGTGGATCATTGAAATGAATAAATGCTTTGATTATGAAGAAATGGATGAAGAAAAAAAAACTAAGTTTGTTGTCACAAGGTTGAAAGGACATGCAGTACTTTGGTGGGATGGAGTGAAAGAAGAAAGAAGGATAGTTGGTAAGCAGCCAATCAAGAATTGGAACATAATTGTAGCAAAGCTTAGAGGTAATTTTTTTCCTAGTGATTATCAACTTTCATTATTTAGACAAATGTAGAATCTTGGACATAGATTAACGAAAGAAAAATAGTACACAAAAGAATTTTACAAAGTTAGCATAAGAGCAGGAAAAATTCAAGATACAACAGAGAATATTGCCAGGTACATAAATGGTCTGAGAATGGAGATTCAATATGAGATAAGTATACCGTCTCCTAAAAAAGTAGAAGAGGCTTACCAGATGGCCTAAAAAGCTGAAAAAAAACTCATAAGAAAGCAATCTTCCAAAGGAAGAGGTACTTTCCAAGGAAGAGGAAGTCAAGGTCATAGAGGAAGATCTAGAACACGAAGAGATGGAGCTAGTAGTAGCTCACCTCACTATGCACCCATAGAAGGTGATACAAGTGGCAGAAGGAGTCCTTACAGAGGAACAGGAGGCAGAAACAGAGGAAGAGAAGTTAGATGTTACATATGTAAGAAATTATGACATAGAGACTATGAATGTCCAGATAATGTGGGGACAAATCATAGAAATGCAATTTTTGCTCACATTGAAGAAGAAGCAACAAATTTGCCTGTAATAGAGAAATAAATTGTTGCAGAGAAAGGAGAATTTTTGGTGGTTAACAAAGTTTTGTTAAAACAAATAAAGGAAGTTGCTGAACCAACAAAGAGAAAGACTTTGTTCAGAAGAATGTGCAAAGTTCAAGGGAAATGTTGCCAATTGGTAATTGATAGTGGCAGTACAGAAAACTTGGTTTCTACAAAGATGATAGAGAAGTTGAAATTGAGGACAAGGGAACATCCAACTCCCTACAAGGTGTCATGGCTTTAGAAGGGACATCAACTGATAATAAAATAACAATGTGAAATAGAATTTCAAATGGGCAGTTAAAAAGGTAAAATCACGTGTGATGTGATGCCTATGGATGTGTGTGACATATTGTTGGGTAGACCTACGCAGTATGACAGAGCATCACTACATGATGGAAAGAGAAACACTTACAAGTTTTTCAAAGTTGGTATGAATCAAACATTGTTACTTATGGAAGAAGAAGATGCATCAAGTCAAAAGTCTGATCTAAAGGCTTTATTGTTGAGTGGAGAAATATACTTGCAATAGATTGAAGATGATGAGGTAAATTTTTCTTTAGTTTGCAAACTTAAGCTAGTATTTACTTCTACTAAAATTTCTAATTTTCCAAGTGAAATTCAAGAAATGTTGGAGAACTATTGTGATATTATTGTGGATAATTTTCCTGATGAATTACCACCTGTAAGAAGAATCAGCCATCAGATAGACTTGATTCCAGGATCAAATTTTCCAAACAAAGCAATTTAGAGAATGACTCCTGCAGAAAATGAAGAAATAGAGTCAAATCCGGTCAAAAATAAAAATTTGCAAATAAAGCGATTTTTGAAAAAACCAGCCACTGTTGTCGCACTGCTTTTGACATGTGAGTGTTTTTGTTAAAAAAAAGCGCAATCGAATGAGAGGGTGACACGTCACCGTGGAAATACCGTCATTTTCGGGTTACTTTGGATGGATAAAGTGCAAGGGCTATTGATATACGATAGTCATCCGATCATATGTGTTGGAGATTTGACGATGTTTGCATCGAAAGTTACATGGATTTTAAAAAAAGGTATCAGACTGATGGGTTATTCAATAGAGTTTTATTAAAGTGTTTGAAATCTGAATATCATTCTCAAAGATTTAAACATTGCTTAAATTGAATTATTATGTTTTCAAATGGATAAGGGAACTTTAGCTTCTGTTAGTCATTTTATTAAATAAATTGAGAAGATTTAATAAATTTTGATGACTAAGAGTGGAAATAAGGATTAGGAACAAATTCCTCCTGAATTAGAAAACATAGTTACAAAATTTGAACAACTCTCCTTAATGCCTGCACCCACACTGCTATCATTTGTGGTATCAGAGCAGTCTTCAAAGCATTTTCCAGACACTAAAAAAGCTTCCAAAAGTCAGAAAACGAAACCCAACATGGCTTTTAGACTTGGTAGAGCAGGTGGTGCTCGTAGAAGAGGAGGTAGATTAGTTGAAAATGTTGAAGTACTAGAAACTATGCAGAAAATTCAAGCCAGATTGGAAGCAATGGAAACAGGGCAATAGAAAGATCTTGAAGATGTCATTGAACCTGAAGCTAGAGAAGAAGAAGGAGGAAATGTTGAGCTTACTCTTGAGATGAGATTCTTTAAATCAGTTTTAGGATCTACATCCAAACCTAGACTTGAAGTATCATCTTTTGCAGGAGGATTGAATGTAGAAGAGTTGATAGACTAGATCATTGAAATGAATAAATGCTTTGATTATGAAAAAATGGGTGAAGAAAAAAAAATTAAGTTTGCTGTCACAAGGTTGAAAGGACATGCAGTACTTTGGTGGGATGGAGTGAAAGAAGAAAGAAGGATAGTTGGTAAGCAGCCAATCAATAATTGGAACATAATTGTAGCAAATATGAGAGGTAAGTTTTTGCCTAGTGATTATCAACTTTCATTATTTAGACAAATGCAGAATCTTAGACATAGATTAATCACAATAAAATAATACACAAAAGAATTTTACAAAGTGAGCATAAGAGAAAGAAAAATTCAAGATACAACAAAGAATATTTCCAGGTACATAAATGGTCTGAGAATGGAGATTCAATATGAGATAAGTATACTGTCTCGTAAAAAAGGAGAAGAGGCTTACCAGATGGCCTTAAAAGCTGAAGAAAAACTCATAAGAAAGCAATCTTCCAAAGGAAGAGGTACTTTCTGAGGAAGAGGAAGTCAAGGTTGTAGAGGAATATCTACAACACCAAGAGATGGAGCTAGTAGCAGCTCACCTCAGTATGCACCCATAGAAGGTGATACAAGTGGCAGAAGGAGTCCTTACAGAGGAAGAGGAAGTAGAAATAGAGGAAGAGAAGTTAGATTTTACATATGTAAGAAATTATTACATAGAGACTATGAATGTCGAGATAATGTGGGGACAAATCATAGAAATGCAATTGTTGCTCACACTAAAGAAGAAGTAGCAAAGTTGCCTGTAATAGAGAAATAAATTGTGTCAGAGAAAGGAGAATATTTGGTGGTTAACATTTTGTTAAAACAAACAAAGGAAGTTTCTAAACCAACACAGAGAAAGACTTTTTTTAGAAGAATGTGCAAAGTTGAAGGGAAATGTTGCCAATTGGTAATTGATAGTGGCAGTATAGAAAACTTGGTCTCTAAAAATATGATAAGGAAGTTGAAATTGAGGACAAGGGAACATCCAACACCCTACAAGGTGGCATGGCTTTAGAAGGGACATCAACTGATAATAAAAGAACAATGTGAAGTAGAATTGCAAATGGGTAGTTACAAAGATAAAATCATGTGTGATGTGATGCCTATGGATGTGTGTGACATATTGATGGGTAGACCTACGCAGTATGACAGAGCATCAGTACATGATGGAAAGAGAAACACTTACAATTTTTTCAAAGTTTGTATGAATCAAACATTGTTACCTATGGAAGAAGAAGATGCATCAAGTAAAAAGTCTGATCTAAAGGCTTTATTGTTGAGTGGAGAAGAATATTTGCAACAGATTGAAGATGATGAGGTAAAATTTTCTTTAGTTTGCAAACTTAAGCTAGTATTTACTTCTACTAAAATTTATAATTTGGCAATTGAAATTCAAGAAATGTTGGAGAACTATTGTGATATTATTGTGGATGATTTGCCTGATGAATTACAACCTGTAAGAATAATCAGCCATTAGATAGATTTGATTCCAGGATCAATTTTTCCAAACAAAGCAATTTACAGAATGACTCCTACAAAAAATGAAGAAATCAGGAAAAAAGTGCAGGAATTGGTTGAGAAAGGTTTGATCAGAGAATGTTTGAGTCCTTGTGTAGTACCTAAGGTATTAAGTACGAATAAATATGGAGGTTGGAGAATGTGCACTAATTCAAGATAAATTAACAAGATAACAATCAGGTATAGATTTCCTTTACCCAAAATTGAAGTTTTCATGGATTTTTTTAGTGGAGCAAGATATTTTCCAAAACTAAATTTTAAAAGTGGGTATCCTCATATTAGGGTAAGGGAAGGAGATGAATGGAAAACAAACTTTAAAACAAATGAGGGATTGTATGAATGGATGGTAATGCCTTTTGGTTTATCAAATGCACCTAGTACATTTATGAGGCTTATGAATGAAGTATTGAATGAATTTATTGGTAAATTTCCAATAGTATATCTGGATGATATATTAATTTACAGAAAAACAAATAAGAACACCTGAGACATCTTAATTATGTCTTAAGGAAGTTACATCAAGAGAAGTTATTGGTAAATTTAAAGAAATGTTCATTCATGAAAGAAGAATTGGTATATCTACGTTTTGTTGTTTCTGCTGAAGGGGTAAAAATGGATCCAGAGAAGACAAAGGCAATTTTGGAGTGGCCTTCACCTACAATTGTTTTTTAGGTAAGAAGTTTCCATGGTCTTGCTGGTTTTTATAGGAATTTCATAAGGAATTTTAGTAAGATCAATGCACATATCATTGAAACCATAAAGAAGGACAAACAACCATTTAAGTGGACTGCTGAAGCTGAAAGGAATTTTTAGTTGTTGAAGCAAAAGATATGTCAGAAACCTATCTTAGTTTTTCTTGATTTCAATAAACATTTTCAAGTGAAATGTGATGCCAGTGGGGAAGCTATTCGAGCTATATTAAGTCAATAAGATAGACCTGTAGCATATTTCAGTGAGAATTTGAATGAGACAAGGTGGAATTACTCTTCTTATGAAAAAACATTTAATGCAATTATACAGTCATCGAAGGTGTGGATATATTCTTTAATGTCTAAAGAATTTGTGCTATTTTTAGATAATCAGGCTTTACAATATATTAAGCAACATCATAAATTGAATAAAAAACATGCAAAATGAGTTGAATATCTTCAAAGTTTCAAATTTGTATTGAAGCATATAAGTGGTCAAGAAAAGAAGGTAGTTAATGCATTGAGTAGGAAAAGCATTCTTGTTCAAGAAAGTCAAATTCAAGCGTTAGGTTTTGATTTTATTAAAGAAATATATAAGAAAGATTTGGATTTCAAAGAAGCATTTGAAACATGTTGTAATCTTGTTTTGATAGACATAAGTCAGTGGTTAGATTATTTTTTGCAACAGAGTTTATTGTTCAGAAGAAATGAGTTGTGCAGACCAAATTGTTCTATGAGAGAAAATTTAATAAGGGAAAAACATAGTGGTGGACTGGCTAGGCATTTTTGTGTTGATAAGACTTATGAGCTACTAATTTATTTTTATTTTTGGCCAAAGATGAGATCTGAAGTGGAAAATTATGTGAAGAATTGTAAAATTTGTCAATATGAAAAAGGGAATAGTCAAAATGCAGGTTTGTACATTCCATGACCTATTCCACAAAGACCTTGGGATATCGTAAGTATGGGTTTCTTTTTAGGATTGCCTAATACAGAGAGAGGGAATGATGCCATTTATGTTGTAGTTGACATATTTTCAAAAAAGGCTTATTTTATTCCATGTTATAAAACTAGTGATGCTACTGATGTTGCCAATTTGTTTTTCAAGGAGATTGTTAGATTACATGAGTTACCTAAAATTATTTTCTCTGATAGAGACACCAAATTTGTTGGCAAGTTTTGGAGGAGATTGTGGTACTAAACTAAGTTTCAGCTCAGCTTATCACCCTCAGAATGTTGGGCAGACTGAAGTAGTGAACATGAGTTTGGGTAATCTTTTGAGAAGTCTTGCAGGAGAACATCCTAAACAATGGGATCATATTTTACCACAGGCAGAGTATGCATATAATGATTCACCTAACAGAAGTACATGATAGAGTCCATTCCATATAGTATATGGAATGCACCCAAGAGGAGTATCTAAATTAAGGAACTTGGGAAAAGAAGAAATGAGAAGAGCTGAAGGAGAGGAGTTTGCTTCAAAAATTCAAGCAATACATGAATAGGTAAAGCAACAGCTACAAGATAGCAACATCAAGTACAAAAAAAGACTAGATTTGAGAAAAAGAGAAGTTACTTTTGAAGTTCGTAATTTGGTTTTAGCACACTTGAGGAAAGAGAGATTTCCAAAGAGGGAGTATAACAAGTTAAAATTCAAAATGATAGGACCATGCAGGATATTAAGAATTTTTTTTGAAAGTGCTTATGAAATTGAATTACCATATGATATTGAAATATCTCCAATATTCAATGTTGTTGATTTGTACAGATATGAAGATAGTGGCACAGATGATAGACCAAAAGACAGAGGAAATATTGACTGGGTAAAACAGTTACCCACAGCAAAGAAATTACAGCCAGAGATGATATTAGACAAGAAAGTGTTTAAGAAGACGAGAGGACGGGAATATTTTCAATATTTGATCAAGTGGAGGGATCAGCCAATTGAGGATGCTACCTCAACGACAGAATCCATGTTGCAGAAATTGGGTAGTTCTATGGAGGAGCTCATGGACAAAAGCCCATGAATATTTTTGTCCTCAGGATTATGATGCAGGAGCATGAGGCTTTGAGACAAAAGAGTTCTTTAATTATTCGAAAAATCCAAAGAGAACTCTTACAAGAAAAGGTGTTGGTACCTTTAGCTATCAATTTACAGTTTTACTAGATAGTGTTGAACTAGTATCTAGGAAGATTGAACTACTTTAGATTAGATTCAGTATATTTAGCCTTCAGTTGATAGATTTAGGGAAGATATTATTTCATTAGGATTGTATCTAATTTAGGAGAATTCTATCCTCAAGAGGAGGTCGACTATTATGTAAAACACTATAAAATGTAACCTTTAATAAGGATAAAATGGAATTGGGCCATAGAAGAATTGATTGAGAGGATTCTTCCTCTGAGTTAATAAAATTTACAGAATTTATTTATTTTTTGTATGCTTGGAAAATTCCTAGAGGGTGTCATCTCTTTGAAATCCATTGTGTTTATACTTTTTGTGTAGAATTTGAGTGTGATTAGCTTTTGTGTGAAGGATTTGGAGGAATTTGAATAAATTTTGTTTTCTTTGTTTGAGATTTGAAGTTAGAACGTCAAACCCATGGAAAATCTGTGGTCAAACATGGTCGAAAATAAAAATTTGCAGATCAAGCGGTTTTTGAAAAAACCAGCCACTATTGTTGCATTTATTTTGGCATGCGAGTAGTTTTGATAAAAACAAACGTGATCGAATCAGAAGGTGACATGTCACGGTGGCAATACCGTCAATTTCGTGTTACTTTGGAGCCATAATGTGCCGAGGCTATCGGAATGGGATAGCCATCTGATCATATGTGTTGGAGATCTCATAGTGTTCAGATCGGAAGTTACACGGATTTTAACAAAAGGTTTGGACCCGACGAGTTATTTAATAGAGTTTTATTAAAGTGTTTGAAATATTAATATCATTCCGAAAGATTTACACATTGGTTAAATTTAATTATTATTATTCAAATCCTGAAATTAAAATAATATGGTTAAAAATAAATAAATTTTATTGTGAAATAAGTTATGGTTTTTGGGCATATCGTATTGATAATTTTCGAATTAATGGTTACATACTATAACCGAGATGTTGGCTTGTGATGGTTGAGAAATTCTCTCAACCTCTCCTTCTAACTTAGGAATAAGTTAGATCTAAGAAACTCTATATATTAGAGTAATATGAATGTAATATATGTGTGTGTATTGTGGCATACACCTTAGTGTCAAATATATCACTGCATTTAGTGTTTTTGTCTTGGTATGACAGCCTATCTAGGCTAACCTCTTATGGGAAGGCCGAGGGGCTGAGAGTGTAAAATTTTGTTTTTGTAAGAGTAGCTGATAGATGCATGGTAAGGTGTGTTGTCTTCACAAGCACTGGATTGGCTGATTATACTGCAAATTTATTTGATATCAATTCGATGAGTTGGCCTATTTTGAGTCTACTCATTTTTTATCAGTCTATTACTTTTTTATTAGTTTCGGCATGTTCTTAGTAATACCCACAATTTTCAGAGCTTTCTTTAGCTGTGATGCCCTCCTGAAAATCTGTTGCAGGTTAGTGTGATCAAATCAGGATAGAGAAGGATCTCGAGTTTCAAGCTTAAAAGGAGTTTGTTTCACTAGGAGATCATGGCGAATTGGTATATGCACTAATTTTTTTGTTGGATGCCACACGTATTAACTTATATTCTGAGTTCTCAATCAAACCCCTGAACTAAGTGAACCTAGATCTAGTGGCACCGTTAACCAACGTGTGTCGTTGGTGGTAACATTGGACACTGGATATGTGTTGTGTGAGCAACACATGTTTCGGAATGAGTACTTCCAAATTTTAACCATCATTCTGAGGCTTAGGAGAAAAGCTTGTTGAAATGTTGGAGGAGATTAGTGATTTTTCCTGGTGGTTGAATACGAAGGACTCATTAAAGCCTCTAAGCCGTAAGTATCCAGATGAGCTTTCTAACATTCATGCAGTTCCTTCTGCACCTCAAGAATCTCTTCCTCATGGAAATAAAGAAAAAGACATTGTAACAGCTCACGTACGAAGACCTGAAGCATTTCAGTTGAGCAGGTTCCGACATAAGGAAGAGATTCGTGTCAAATGTTAGTGTGGCAAGAAAAATAAATTAGAGAAGGGGAAATCAAAGGTTCTGGTTCATTGTTACCATGAAATACCCTACCAATATCAATTTTCCTACAATGAATTCCATTAGATGTTGTAATCAAGAAAAGGTAATCAAGTTGTTTGTTGACATATTCCAAATAATTAGATAAATCACCTGTTATGGTAATGTCATGATGAATAACTACACTTTAGGTTCAACATGGATGGTTGTCTAGATGGTATGGCAGTTGCAGATCTAGAGAACGATCCCTCATTCGTTGAAGACGTGGATTGGTCTTCTAATAAGGTTATGCGATAGTTTGGGACATTGTCTAGTAATTGACTTCAGGAGGTTCTTGATTCAGGAGTTTAGGAGTCGAACTCAGGAATCCAACTTGCCAACTACACCTTTACGAGGGTTATGAGGTATATTGATGGAGCCTATTTTGATAAGATGTAAACCAGTTAAAGAATTAATATGTATTTTTTTGTTTATGGGTGATTTCAATAAATTTATGTAATGTAAGCATTAATAGGGGATGTTGGAATTAATGCTTAAATCCTATAATTGAGAAGTTGGTTTGTGATGGTTGAGAAATTCTCTCAACCTCTCCTTATAACTTAGGAATAAGTAAGATCTTAGAAAATTTATATATTAGAGTAATATGAATGTAATATGTGTGTGTGTATTGTGGCATACACCTTAGTGTGAAATATATGAGTGCATTTAGTATTTTTTATATGATAAGACATGGTATTAGCCCATGTTATTGTAATGTATAATATTATCAGGTTAATAAAAAAATCAAAATATATCAAATTGAATTTTACTAGTTATATTAATTTGAATTTTGATTATTAGTTGAGCCAACATTCAAAGTGAACATTGATCCTCATTACATGTTTTAAAAACAAACAAACCCTAAACTTAACAACTAGCCTAAAATCAAACACTAAAAGAAAAAAAGTTCACATCTTTTGCACAAAATAGAGAGAGCCCTCTCTGAGTCCAGGAAGGCTAGAGCCTAGGCCTCCAAAGACTGGTTTATTGTTAACCCTGTTCATTTTTCTCAACAATATAAAAAATTGTGGGGACTTAACATAATGGTGATCATGGTGGGACCTTCTGAGTAAGTAACAAGCTTATACATCCTTACAAGTTTGAGAAGCCCTTATCATACAACATCTATTGATTTATCACCACCTCATCGCCTAACGTAATGGTGATCACAGTGGGACCTTCTGAGATGGTGACAACCTAACTACTCCTTAGGACTTTAGAAACCCTTATCAAATCATAGAAAACTAAAACTTTTAGACAAGAGTAGAATCTAAATGTTCCACCATCCTAGCAAAATGATGAGTCAATTTGAGGACACTCATAGAAACCTTAGGGATATATAAAGGAACTCAAAATACCCCAAAAAAATCCATGGATTGGTTTTTTGTTATTTATTTGTGGTGGACCATAAGTACATATCCTTAAAACAACAAAAAACATCCGCCTGGCAACTCCACTAGCCTCTAGTAGGCCTACTAACTTCACTACATTTCATAGACTTCCCTAGGATTGTGTCAAATCAGCCCTAAGAAGTTTAGAGACCTAGTCATAGACATTGTGAGTTTAAAAAACACTAAGAGAGGTCAGCCTTTCGAAAACAGTCATAAAATTTCAGCCTCTCTACACTTTGAGTTTGAAATTTGGCTTCACAAAGGATCAGTACTAGATCTCATCCGGACCTAAACCTTTATACTATAGGTGATGACCTAGAATAGATTTTGTGGAAAACTTCAAAAACTGAAGAATCAACTAATATTAGGACCATTCATAGAGAAATTTGTTTCCTTGAACACCTCACATCATTGCAAGATCCCCAGTTTTACTTGTACCATACAAGAAACCTTTTTAGAACCAAGTCACAGAGTGGGATTGACCAAACTAACCTTGAGCCCATGGATTTGCAATAGAGTTCTAGTAGAGAAGACTCTCCTTCCACTCCCCCTAACATTGAGATTCTCCATCGCTTTGGCTCTTTTCATACCAAGTCTGCTCAAAATCAGTTTGCTAGTCTGAGTACTTCCACCACCCCCATCCACACATCCACTTTGCAAAACACTCCACTTCATCCTCAACCTCCTCTCATGGACCCTCCCCTTGTAAATCCTCTTTGGATTCCATTATCTCCAATCATCGTAGCATGGTGTCATCCCCTGACACTAGCACAACTCTGGTACCTTTACCAAATGACTACCAATCCAGAATCCCCCACTTTACAGGAGCTGAATCTACCACTGCCAGAAAACATGTATATAGGATGAATGATGCCTTTGAGTACATGGAATTCGAAGATGACACCATAAAAATGGAGATCTTTTGCCAAAGCTTAGGAGGAGAAGCCAATAAATAGTTCAAAAACTTGACTCCTAACAGCATACATGAGCTCTCTTCCCTCTACCAAACATTCATAAATAGGTGGGAAATTAAGAAAAACCCTCTCCTATAGCAACCTTAAGATAAATGTCAGTGAAAGTGTCCAATACTATTGCACTAGGTTCAATAGTGTGTAAAATGCTCTCCCACCTCACATGAAACCCCCACAAGGCCTAGCACTAGTGAAATTTCCAAAATGTTTTGATCAAGATATGACCTACAAATTGAGAGAGAGAGACCCCTTAACTTTAGAAGAAATGAAAAGGGGAGCTATGGGTGCAGAGGCCAACCTGATTGAAAAGAGGGCTAGGATGATGTTAGAAAAAAGGTTTACCTACAAAGATGAAACTATGGCCTTAACCTCTTCATACGATGCCAACATTGATTGCCTAGTTATAACAATGGAGAGAATGGTGGAAATGATAAACTTGAGTGAGAGAACACCTCTTAGGGAAAACTAAGCGAATCCCCAAGACATAAATAGCAATCCAAAATTTAGAAGAGACCCTCCCAAAAATAGACTAAGAGAAAATGACCAACAAATCAAGTCTACTTTCCAAGAAAACTATGTAGATGAAGAGAGAAGACAGAGTGGAGAACCTGAAGAAAACCATGAAAATTTGATAGGTTCTGATAATGAGGGTGATTTTTTTCTCATTGAAGAAGAACAAGGTTTCTTTTCCTCAGATCAAACAGAAACAAACTATGACGATTCTGATGACTACCAATTAGGATTTGAAAATTCCATAATGGATGTCCATAGGCAGTATGACCTTAGGAGCAAAAAGAACCAAGAAACCTCTAAGAAAAGAAAAGAATAAACTATTGCTAGGAACACTCCTGCAAATATTCCTAAGAGGACAGCAGACAGTACCCACACAATGGCTAAGAAAACGGATCCAAACAAATAAAAAATCAGCCAACATAATGGTAAAACAAGCTGCCCTAGTTCATCTACTCGTCGCCCTGAGAAAACTCTTTTGTCTAAAGTCCCAAATCACAATCAGCAAACTAAACTTGTAGAAACTATTATGGCTGATAAAACCGATGTAGATATTCCCAATACACAAGTACCTTTCAGTTTTGAAGGAGAGATTGCTTAAATCAAGATAACCATACCTCTTACTTAACTCATTAACCACGATATGGCATGGCATGCTGTTATGTATATCCTGGGGAGCCAAACTTCAAGGGAACCTCCAACTAGACATTTCACGTGATACCATCCCTATTTTTAACCAAACAAGGGGATTGGATTGGGAATCACACACAAAATATATGGCTGGTAGCCAAGAGAGGAAAAACAATAGATCTCTCTATTCCATCCATTTAGATCTTGACTCATTCATTTTATGTAATGCAGGGGACATTGATGAGAAGGTAAATGAAATTGAGACATCTCTAGACATACCACAACAGTCAAACATGCACTGCATGGAGAACTCAATGGCTAAATCTCTAGCAACCCAGAACAACAACATAATGGAAAAGATGAACTTGATTTTCCGCAAACTGAAAATAGAATTGCAAAATCAAAACCAAGCTTAGATTTTGAACAAGGTTGCTCAAATGAGGAACAAACATCAAAAACATAACTATTCCCTTCTGCCTATGTAAAACTGCTGGAACACTTTCATATGGAAGAAACTTCTATGAACCAGGATCAAAAAACCTAAAGGCCTTTCAATACAAAGATAACTCATCATCAGAAGGTTTTGTCACTTCAAGAGAGTTGTTAGATTCCAAAAATGGTGTTAAAGTGGTATCTACCGAGGCTGACATAGAAAAATACAACATAGGCAACCTAGAAAAACCTAAGATGATCAGGCTATCCAAAACTGTATCACCTCACATAAAATATAAATACATAGGACCGTGAAAAGAGTTTGAATATCTTTCTACATATGGTGATGAGAGCTTAAAGCCTTGTGACACAAACATTGTTCAAAGTAGGATCTCTTTCAAGAAAAAATAGAAATCTTTGGAGAAGATTGTGTCACTAAGGAAGAAAGAAAAGGGGTATAGACTACGTATAGACTTCAGAAACCTAGGTCAAACCTCTCCAAAGGGAAAATACCCTTTTCCTAAGATAAATCATATAATGTAAGTGGTAGAAGGTTCTAACAAGATGTCATTTCCTGATAGTGTTTTAGATTACAATCAGGTGACAATGCTTCCAATTGATCAACATGAAGCCACTTTCAAAGCACCTTGGGGCATATATATGTATCATCAAATGCCTTCTGGGTTAAGGAGTGCAAAAGCTACTTTCCAAAGGGCCATGGCTCCTGATTTGAGTTACTTCACCATGATATAGATTGATGACATCATTGTATGTTTTAAAACAAATGAAGAATACCTTTTTCACATAAGAAAGATATTTAATAGAAGAAAAGTTCAGAAGCAAGTATCAATGAGAAAATACGAAGGAAATCATGACAAATTTGAGAATTTATGGAAATATCATTCCATCATCCAGTTAAGAATAGATAACAATGCTTTATGTTTACAAGAGCTGGACGGGGAAGAGTTATTTAGATATCTTGTCAATGATAGGATGCTCAAGCACTATTATTGATAGAACCCCTAATTTCAAACCATCATTCATTGTACACAACATTGCATGATGAAAAATTAGTGAAACCAAAACACAAAAAACAAATAAAGAAGAAAAAAGAGGGTCGATTTAAAGAAGAGGTTCAACCCCATACCCACAAAAGAGTATTGTTGAAAGTGAGAAAGTCTAAAGGAAACTACTTGTTAAAGAAAAGGAATCTTGTGCAGTCATCTAGCCTAATGATGACTAAACATGTTTTTAATTTCCGCTAATAGGTAAGTGAAATAATGCATGTCAAATCATTTAAGCTTGACTTCTGAGTTGGAGTAGATTAGGAGGAAAATATGTTAGTTCTCGATGCTCAAATATGAACCAACGAGAAGGATAGGGGTGACTAACAAATGACGAAACATAAACCTCATACTTTCTAGTTTTGTTTGTACAAAAATAATGTCTGTGTGTAGCTTTTCACAATGCCACAGCCCACAGTAAATCATATTTCTTAATCCCGGTTCAAATCATGTTTTCAATTTTATGTCAATATCTTAGAGAATGAAGTATGTAAAACAACCTAATCTTGACAGATGAATAGTCTAGGTAGAGAATAAAAGAGTTCACTAGTAGAATCTAAACCCTTGGGAGTGATAAGGGTATAAGTAGATAGTTTGTTTTTCTTTTAGAGGAAAAGGAATGTCAAGGGTTTGCCAGTGCAAGTGCACCCACAAGAAGAAAAAATGATAGGAAAACGTATGATGGGTACATAGAGGTGAGCTTTAAGTAATCATGTTTTGCACATTCTTGAGATCATAAGTTCAAGAGAAACATCAGCAAATGAAAGAAAAAAAATCTGCCCAATGGATGAGGCACTTGTATTATAAACTGGGAGATTTGATATATGAAGTTCTAGACACATTTTGAAAAGGACCTGCCCTCCCCAAGTGGAGCCACTATTCTCATCAGTAATTTTTTCTATTTTTAGATGACTAAATACTTGTCCTAGATTTATAAAAACAAGATTCATGAATATTGTGAGTTTTAGAAATCTCACTGTCTTCATTATCCTTAAAACAACTTTTTTACTATTTCACTACTCTGGATAGCTTATCACTCCTAGAAGATCCCTCATGGGCTGATACCACTCATATTTATCTTATTTTCCTACCCATAACCTCAGTACTCTATTTTTCCTTTGCCTCACCCCTCCACCTGCCATCTAGAATTACCAAACAACCTACTCCTTCTTATGTTACCAGATGCCTCTAGCATTGGTGGTCTTAAAAATATCTTTGTAGGCTCTTAGATAAATCAAGTACATTGGACTTTGGATCTACAATACATCAATTTTTCAAAAACTCTGTTTTACACTTGAAGACCCCAAGCCAAGCTTTGAGTCAAAAAACCAAGTGAAAAGAGCCTCCCACTAGGTCATTAGGGTTTCGTAGGTTGTAGGGTTACCTTTCGTGTTATAAATAACTATTTTTCATGTACTATAAGTTGAATCAAATGTGAAAGAAGCTTAGCACATGTTTTTCCAAGATAGATAAGAAAATTCTCCATGGAATACCTCCTATGAAGTTCAATTTCTACAAAGGCAACTGCGCATTTTGACATTTCTGTAGGAGTGTCAAGGTGACTATCAGTTGAGAAATTGGTAAGGTAAAAGGCCTACTCCTCATTAAAGATAGACACGGGAAAATGGAGGAGGGAGCAGCTTATGTTAAAAAAACATCAGGGTTCCTAAACCTGATTAGGTCAACAGTGTGGGCAGCAAGGAGCCAATGAAACAAATCACATGGAGGAGGCATACCAAGTTAACCAAACATGGAAGATGTTTCTTAGAAATTATAAATGAAAAAGGGAAAAATGTGAGATGAACTAAACATAAATGAATGGACTTGAAATGGCTATAGAGAACTTAGAAGACAACACTAATAATTCTTCTCAAATATCCAAAAAACCTAAGGTTTTGGAAAGGTAGGCAAGGGAGATGAAATGAAGATGATAGGCCTCCATGATGACAGTAGAAAGAAGGTTTGAAGAGGTTATTTTAGGTGACTTCTAAAGTTTGATAAGGTAAAGTGTTTCACTACCTCAAAGGGAAAGAATGCAAAGAGTATCAGTATAAGGAAGGTCAAGCCTTCATTTTCAATCATTTGCACTCAATGATAAAAGGAATAAAAGCATAGGGTTGAGTTTCAAAATGGAAAGCCAAGCTGATCATGAGTTTGTTGTTATGTAATTGAATGTGTCAAACACCAAGAAACATCAAAAGGGGCTAAATCAATATGTCATGTCACTTGAAAATCAGAAGTGGCCAAAAGAGGAGATAGCATACATGATTGTGAAGACTATGGTACTTGTCAAAGATGGACATATCATGCCTAGAGATAAATGAGAGAAATGAAAGAAATTTTTCCACTCACCCATCAAGCAAAAGGAAATTTAATCTCCAAGGCAACAATAGAAAAGTTTTAAAGATGTTGCCACCATGCAAGTACCTAAGGTTGTCAAAGTGATTTTAGCATGCTCCAGAGATCCGAGGGAAGAGAGTCAATTAAAACTTTTCATGGCACTTATTGACCAAAAGTGGTTGAAAGGCATGAACAAGCCAAAACACGTTAAATCATGTGACTCAAAAAGACATCTGCAGAACAAAGTATTAAAGGCATCAATAGGCCAGAGGAAGTCAAAGTTCACCATGTCAGCGACCTGAAGAGGAACAAAGAAAAAGGGTTAGAAGGGAAAAAGACCATTTGAATGTTTTTAAGTCACCTAGTCCAAAAAGTCAAAAAGAATATCAGTGCAAATGACAAAGAGACTAAAAAAATTTACAAAGTGAGGTATACAAGGGTTAAATTTATTTTTCTAAGAATATAAAGGGTCATTGTGCTTGTCACTTGGCTCATTATTCACTTGTAGAAGAGAAAAAAAACTTCCAGGGAGAAAAATCTAAGTTTTAGTGAAAATTTGGGTAAGGTTTCCCAGCGTTGCGTGTTCCTGTAGGCGCTACACATTCTAGATTTTTTGCATTGTAAATTTACACTACACTGCACATTCAGGGGAATGCACTGCATGTTTAGACGATCGCTAATCATTCGCCCAGGGAGAACACGACAGACATAAAACTTTCCTGGCATTGCATGTAGGGAGAGGCCGACAGGAAAAAAAACGTTTAGGCGTTGTGCCTAGGAGGTACGATAGGCCTGAACACGTTCAGGCATTGCACTCAGGAGGCTTGACACCTAGGAACTTGTGCAAGCACTACATGTAATGTAGAAGAGACCTGACAGTGCATGTAGGCATTGCGCCTACGCTATAAACCCTCCTCCACCTGCAAATTGCCAGAAAATGATGAAAAAACACCTCCAAGCTGCATCCAAGGACCTGCAACGAAGTTGAAATTTGGTAGGTGGATTTTTTTCCTTTCCCTCCAATAGATTTAATGATTTAATGCTTAAAGGATATTGATCAAACCTTAATGACTAGAAACCCTAAGTCCTCATGACAAAGGCCCTGTTTTGAACTCCAAGCAAGAATTTATCAGTCTTCACTACTCCTATCAAGTTTCACAAGAAGGCTTAGGGTTGTTTAAAGGCAACACTAATCACCATGTCAGGAGAAGAAGGGAGTGTTAGTAGTGAAGGTGGCGAGGTGCCTATGTGGCAAAAGCACAAGGATGGGAAGGTTAATAGATTTGAACCCCTAGACACTGTGGAGCTTACTGCCTCTCCCATGATTCTCAGATGCCTTCAAAATGTAGTGTGTTACCAGTTTTGTGAAAAGGTCTGAAAAGTACAAAATCACCCAAAGCTCACAAGTTTATTCATTATTAACCTACATAAAAAATAATCAAGCTTTATGGGGGTGACCTTTCAACTTTCATCAGATGCCATTTCTAGTGGTACAAGTATACCTGATGTTGGTGAAAAATGGTTCAAAAGAGCAATGTTGGACATGAGCTGCTAAGATCCATTTCAGAAACCTAGGTATAAAGAAGGCTGTAGGACTATTTTCCCTTTCTTACACTTGTTGGAGAGGTATGCACCCTTGATGAGGATCATCATGAAATATTTTACCTGTGAGGGAAGGTATTATAGAATCTACTCCTATCATATTATATTTCTCATGCACTTCAATAGGGTCAAGATGCTTCATTTTCCCTACTACCCCTATAGGAGTATTGACAAGATGTCTTCTGTTCTCTGAAGGAGGAACTATTCCCAACAAATGTAATTTTTTTTCCATCACTCCTTGATCAAGATGGTTGTAGTACATCAGTTGGAGAAAAAAGGCATACCTTGGGAGGTGTTCATAGCTCATGAAGTGCTCACAATCCCATAGCCCCATCATCAGCCAAATATACCCTCATCATCTCATCCTCCTCCCTCTACTCCTCCATCACCTCCTACTGATCATGCCTCATCATCTACACAAGTATCCTCTCCTCAACAAAACCTCCCTTCCTCACCCTCTCCTAATGCACTAGATCAAGAAGGAAGTGGCAGTGAACATGAAAATGACCATGAGAATGAGGATGACAATGAATCAGACCATGATAATGGGGGAGATGATGATTCAAGCCAACAAGAATCAGAAAACATTGAAAGGGAGGGAGATGATAACAATGAAGGCAATGTTGAAGCTAATAGTGGAAATTAATTAAGAAGTGATGAAGAAGAGGTTAGAAATGAAGTAGAAGACATGGAGGTAGATGATAATGAAGATGAGGTAAGTGACAAAGAAGCAGAGGATGATCCTAAGGACATCAATGAGACTAAGAGCCCTAATGACAGTCTAAAGAGTGAGGGTCTTATTCATGATAGAGATGAGGGAAAAGATGAAGAAAGTAGCCAAAATGAGGATGATAACAATATATAAAATGAAGAGGTTGAAGGCAACATGGAAACTAATGAAAAAATCCTCAATGAGGAACATGACAGCAAGGAAAATGACTACAGTGAATCCAATGAAGAAAACATCAGTGAGGAAGAAGACAGTCATGACAATCATGACAAAAATCATGACAGTCATGAAAACAATGAAGAAAATGAAAAGGCTGATAGTGAAAATGAAGATCAGAGCAATGATGAGGCAAGAAGCTACAATGAGAAACAACATCAAAGTGCAAAAATTAGTGAGGAGGATAAAGGTGAGGTTGATGCTGAAGGTAAAGACATAAAGCAACAGTCCAGGTGATGAAGAGGAAGACATGGAAAGAAATGATTGAATCCATGATGAAAACAGAAAAATGAGCAGAGTTGAGCCTTTTTCATTGTTATACCAAACAGGGAAAAGGCATGTGTATGCTACCTAAAAAAATCAAGGGGCCATGTCTTCCACATCCACTAAGCCACTAGATAAAGGAAAAGAAAAGGTAAAGTAAGAAGAAGAATATCAACATGACGTTTAGAGAGAGTTTGAAATCATTTATATTGATAGTGATGAGGAAAATGAAGCAAGGAACTCAAACATGCTTGTCCAGAACAAAGATGCCCAAATTGAAGACCTCCAAGAAAATCTAGATAGGGCCAAGAGTGTGAATGATGTCCTTGAGATGGAGAACAAGAAAATAGGGGTACAAAATGTTATTTATAAGGCTAGAGAAATCAGAGCCTGGAAAGAACCTCAAAGGGCATAGGTAAAGCTAAAATAATTCATGGGCACCTATGAGGAAAGTGAAGATAAAGAAGGGTATTCTAGGAGGGGACCAAGAACCATGGGTTTAAAGAAGGCCTTGGCAAGGCAGACAGAACACGAATCAGCCTTGGTAAAGAAGCTCCCTCTAGATGAGCTTCTTTCCATGGAGATACAGTATGATAGGGAGCCTTGGCTAGAAAGATAAAACATACACTTGGAGGCCAAATTGGAGAAAGCCAATAAAGATATTGATCTCCAAAGGAAGAGGACCAAGCATTATGCCCGGAGAAACCAAATTGCAAGGGCTAAACTCAAAAAGGTCCATGCCAAAATACAAGAACTCAAAGAGGAAAAATACCAAGAAAAACTTTGATTCTTCACTAAATCTTCTCTATAGGCCTCTCAAACCCCAAAAGGAAGCTATCCACCAATTTTAGGAAATTTTTGACAAATTTTGGTTTTTTGCAAATTTTGAGGCCTCCAAGCACAGCACCCTTGGTGCTATGTTTTCAGCTCAGTAGTCTTCAGGAGGAAGGATTTGAATTTATGGAATCCTCAGCTCACGTGACAACATGCTCTCCAAATTTCAGAGCATTTGGAGCAGTTTTGGCCCCTCAAAAGGCCAAAAAACACCTAATTTTTCACCTTTCTGCATCATTTTCAGGCCTGGCACTGCGCCTAGAGAAGTTTATGGAGATTTCCTTTTTGGATAGATTAGTTTAGCCCAATCGAAAAACTAAGGATAGTTTTGGAAATTATACTCAACAGACTTTCCAAGGGTCCATCACGAAGCCAATTCCGACATCGGGAAGGTCATCAAAACTTGGCTGCATGTGAACCTAGAATCTCCCATGCAAGTGCTACACATTGAGACCTCACTGTGTGTTTTTGGCCAAAAAGTAAACAAAAGACATTCATTAGTGGAGAAATGATATTTTAGTTTTTCTTAAGGAAAATCACTCCAAATTTATGTGTTAGGAGTTATTTTTGCATTTATTTCATGAGATATTTTGTGCCTTGGGCCTTGCATGGTCTCTTGGGCATAAATGACATTTATGACTATTTTTGACATTTTCAAACCTTAGTTAGGGTGTTGGCCCTCCTTTGCTAGATAAATAGATCATTAGGGCCTCATTGTAAGAGTTTGGGATTTTATGACTCTTTCGAGAAATACATAGTTATTTTGGAGGTGGAAGAGAAATTGGTGTTGTGGAATTTGTGGATGGCTTGTTTTTCTTGATGATGGAGAAGACTTTCTTATAGGATTCCCAAGCTTGGTTAATGGTGATGTGCTTCTATTCAGTTATTTTTTTTTTATGTATCATTGTGTTTCATCCTTCTATATTGCAGTAGGACAAAGGTTTTAGACTAAGAAATGTTTTTCAAAGGCACCTTAGATCTATTTGTTCTTCACTGCCTTTATATTTTCCTCTGCTAGGTCATTTTAGAGAATTCTTAGTTTCTCTCTAGACCCGCCCAAGCTTGTTTATAGTATGAATGGTTTAATATAGTCGATATCAATAATTTTTTATGGTTATCCCTTCTTGTTTGATGTCACCAAAAAATTGTTCTTGAGAGCTTTCTCTGAGGTATCAGTAATTAGGTTTTTCCAAAGACGCTACGTTTCGATCACACCCTTTCTCCACTCTTGAAAATTTTCTTTGGAAGTCTTTATGGCTATGATCAACGAAGTTTAGGAGCTCCCTCTTCTTTTATTAAAGTTATATGTTTATCTTAAATGTTTTTCTAACCTTGAAGGTGAAATCACTAGAAGTTAAATAAGTTTCTCACCTTCTATAGTTCACTGGATTGTTTACCTTAATTCTTTTTTTCTTGAGTTTAATCAAGGAGTTATTGGTTTGCCCTGTCTTATGATTGCTTCTTTATGCTAAATAGTGTTGAAGGCCCTTCTTGCTAAAGTATTTGAAAAAGGATTCTTAATTTCCCTTTGCCCTACTTTTTTCACAAACTTGATGTTGATCTCATCTCACACAGACTTTGAAAATCCATTTGACCATGCTAGATTTTCCCTGTGATACACCCTGATTCATTGTTTAACTTTCCATGAAATTTTATAGAGTCCATAACCCAATGAATTGAATATTTCCTCACCCCATCTATTCTACTTTATCTTCTACCCAACCAAAAAAAACAAACAAACCTTATCTTAACAAAAAGCTTAAAATTAAACGCTAAAAGAAAAAAAATTCACATCTTTTGCAAAAAATAGAGAGAGACCTATCTGAGTCCAGGAAGCCTAGGTCCTAGGACTCCAAAGGCTATTCTAGTTTTACCCCTATTCATTTGTTCTCACCAATCAAAAAAATTAGGGGACCTAACATAATGGCGATCACAGTGGAACCTTTTGAGTAAGTAACAAGCTTATACATCCTTAGAATATTCAGAAGCCCTTATCATACAGTATCTATTGATTGATCACCACCTCATCACCTAACATAATGGCAATCATTGTCGGACCTTCCAAGTTAGCGACAATCTAAGTACTCGGGACTTGAAAAACCCTTATCAAATTGACGACACCAAAACTGAATTTGGACCCCTAAGGAGAGATGGTTAACTGTAGACATGGCTCTGTCAGCATTTCACTTTTAAACCTCGTTCTCTACTCCACATGGTCTAATTTCTTTTTTTTTTGGATGTTATTTAACAAATTCGAGGAATTTGATAAATAAATATCATTTGATAAATAAATATCATTGAATACCTTTGAAAAGTTAAATAAATCTCTCGGCTTTATACTATACCACCAACCTTATAACCAATGTTTAAATCTTCAAAACTTTATATTAATGCTAACACCCTCGTTATCTCCCGCACATCTATAGTAAGTGACCACCATCCAATGGCTCTTTCCCAGATCAACGGCATGTACGCATATCGCTCAGCATCCTAGTATGAACGTTAACACGCGATGGCGCGCTTGAACGACGGCTTTCATGGGTCCACCCTTGCCACACATCGACGGCTCTATGGAATCGCTCCAATTTTGGGAATACCACTCAACCCGCAAAAGCGGTGCGATATGGGCAATCCGCTTCCGCAAATCCACTCGTGGTTTTGGTACAGGGCTTGACCAAGGTTCACGTCGGGTTTGCGTTCCCCTTTGTATGCCTCAACTCAGGTTTGCTACTCGGGTTGGGAATTCTAATTACCAACAAAAAAATGTAATTATCTTGATTAAGCGGGATTTCTATTATCATAAAACAGAGCTCGACGACAATGGATTTCCTACTCTAACCTCGCTTGCGAGTGGGGTGAATTCATAGGGTTCATCCAAAATTTTTATGGGAAATCAGTTATAAATTCAGACAGTTTGGAAATCAACGGGACTTGAAGTTTATTCATCCGGAAGCAATTCGTCAATACACAGAGTTTTATTGCAGAAATCTCTTCCTTTTCTCTTCTCCTCTGCTCTCTCTATACATCTGAGGGATTACATTTATATACATGAACATTTTTCTGTTTGGTTCCTCTGTGAGGACCGTTTTTGAAAATCAACAGCCTAATTAAAATAATTCAACTAACTGAAATATGACAGATAGACTAACTGAACTATTCGACTTCTACGACTCTAACTAATCTAAATAATATAGCCAGCTGAGGTATTGACACCTAGCTGTTTACAATTTAGATGATTTCAAACCCTACTAGCCACAACATGTGGACAAAAATCCTACATTGCTGGCTAGTGTCTAATGCCCTTGCATCAAAAATCATAGAAAACTCAAACTGTTAGGAAAGATTAGAATCTGATCGTTTCACCATCTTAGGAAAATGATGACTCAACTAGAGGACGCTCATAGAAACCTTAGGGCTACATAAAGGAACTCATAAAACCAAAAAAATATCCCTAGATTGGTTTTTTGTCAGTTGTTTATGGTGGACCATAAGTAAATATCCTTAAGATAGAAAAAACATCCACCTAGCAACTCCACTAGCCTCCAATTGGCCTACTAACTTCACTAGTTTTCATAGACTTCCCTATGATTGTGTGAAATCAAACCTGAGAAGATTAGAGACCTAGTCACACACTATGTGAGCTTAGCAAACACTAACAGATGTCAGCCTTCTAAAATCATTCATAATATTTCAGCCTCTCTACACTTTGAGTTTGGAATCTGGCTTAACAAAGGATCAATACTAGATCTCATCTAGACCCAAACCCTCCTACTATAGTTGATGACCCAAAAAATATTTTGCGGAAAACTTCCCAAAATAAAGACTCAAGTACTGTTAGGACCATTCATAGAGAAATTTCTATCCCTGAACATCTCATAGCATTGCAAGATCCCCAATTTAACTTTCACCATACAAGAAATCTTTTCCGAACCAAGTCACAAAGTGGGATTCACTAGATTGACCTTGAGCCCATAGATTTGCAGTAGAGTTCTAGTAGAGAAGCCCCTACTTCCACTCCCTATCACTTTGAGCTTCTCCATCACTTTGGATATTTTCATACCAAGTCTACTCAAAATTAGTTTGTTGGCCTAAGTACTTCCACCACCCCCATCCACACATCCACTGTGGAAAACAATCTACTCCATCCTCCACCACCTCTCACAAAACCTCCCCTTGTAAATCCTTCTTGGATTCCATTAGCTCCCATCATGGCAGCATGGCATTCTCCCCTAGAAGTACCACAACCTCTAGACGCTTTACCAAATTACTACCAATCCAGAATCCCCCACTTTACCAAAGCCGAATCTACCACTACCCAATAACATGTAGATAGGATGAATGATGCCTTTGACTACATGGAATTAGGATAGGAGACCATAAAAATGAGGATCTTTGTCCCAAGAAATGGTTCAAAAATTTGGCTCCTAATAACATATATGAGCTCCCTTCCCTCTACTAGACATTCATAAACAAGTGGGAAATTAAGAAAAACCCTCTACAAATCCTCTCAAAATATAACAACATTAAGAGAAATGTCGAGGAAAGTGTCCAAGAATATTTCACTGCGTTCAACAGTGTGTACAATTCTCTCCCACCTCACATGAAAACCCACAAGGCCTAACACTAGTGAAATTTCGACAAGGCTTTGATCCAGACATGACCTACCAATTGAGAGAGAGATACCCCTTAACTTTAGAAGAGATGAAAAGGGGAGCTGTGAGTGCAGAGGACAACCTGATTGAAAAGAGGGCTAGGATTAGGTCAGAAAAAAGGGTTACCTACAAAGCTGAAACTATGGCCTCAACCTTCTCATCTTATGCCAAAATCGGCAGCCTAGTTAGAACAATGGAGAGAATGATGGAAACAATTAAATTGAGTGAGAAAAAAAATCCTAGGGAAAACCAAGCTAATCCCCAAAACAGAAATAGGAATCCAAACTTCATAAGAAACCCTCCCCAAAACATACTAAGAGACAGTGAACAACAAATCAGGCCTCCTTTCCAAGACAATTACGTAGATGAAGAGGGAAGAGAGACTGAAGAAAATGAAGAAAACCATGTAAACTTGATACGTTTTGATAATAAGGGTGATGTTTTTCTCACTGAAGAAGAATAAGGTTTCTTTTCCTTGGATCAAACTGAAACAAAATATGTGGTTCTTGCAGACTATCAATTAGGATTTGAAAATTCCATAATGGAGGTATATAGGCAATATGATCTTAGAAGAAAAAAGAACCAAGAAACCTCCAAGAAAAACAAACCAAACACTCCTGTTAGGACCACCCTTGAAAATATTCCTAAGAGGTCAGAGGACAATACCCATACCATGGCTAAGAAAATTGATCCAAAAAAAGACAAAATCAGCCAGCAAAACGATAACCCAATCTGCCCTAGTGCATCTACTAGTGGCCCTAAGAAAACTCTTTTGCCTAAAGTCCCAGATCAAAATCAGCAAATTGAACTTGTAGAAATGATTATGGCTGATAAAACTGATGTAAATATGCCCAAACCACAACTACCTTTAATTTTTGAAGGAGAGATTGCTAAAATCAAGATAACCATACCTCTCACTTAACTGATTAACCAAGATATGTGAAGCTCCCAAGTTTTGAAAGTTTTGAACATGGGAAATGATACCGACAATATGAACTTGACTGCTAACAAATGAGAGTTGTTGTTTGGACCTGAAGTAGAGAGAAAATACAAAGAAGGAGCTATTCCCCCTTTCTATTTTAGTCTAAAAATACATGACAAATCTTAGATAATGCCATGCTGGAATCTAGTGCCTCCCACAATATCATGCCAAAGGTGGTGAAGGGGAGATTAGGCCTCGAGATAACCAAACCTTACAAATACCTATATTCTTTCCATTCAAGAAGAGTCAAGTGTTTGGGTCTAATCAAGGACCTATGTGTCAATCTGGCACAAATCCCTGCTAAGGGACCTGTCATGGACATAGTAGCAGTTGACCTTCCCCCCAAGTATGGCATGCTTTTATCTATATCCTAGGGAGCCAAACTTCAGTGGAACTTCCAAATAGACATGTCATATGCTACCATCCCTATTTTTAACCAAACAATGCAAATGTATCGGGAATCACACACGAAGTATATGGTTAGTAGCAAAGAGAAGCCAAAAAACACATCTCTTTATTCCATCCATTTAGTTCTTGACTCATTCATTTTATGTAATGAAGAGGAAATTGATGAGCAAGTAAATGAATTTGAGATAGATATAGACCTACTACAACATAATGGCAAAGCTGAACTTAATTTTCCACAAACTGAAAATAAAATTGCAAAATAAAAACCAAGCTTAGAATCTGAACGAGGTTGCTTAAATGAAGAACAAACATCAAAAATATAACTATTCCCTTCTACCAATGCAAAAATGTTCGAACACTTTCATATAGCAGAAATTTCTAGAAACCTATATCAAATAACCTTAAGGTCTTCCAATACAAAGATAACTCATCACAAAAAGGTTTTATCACTTCAGGAGAGTTGTTAGATTCCAAAAATGGTGTTAAAATGGTATCTACTGAGGCTGGCATAGAATAATACAACATAGGTAGCCTAGAAAAACCCAATATTATTAGGTGATCCAAAACTCTATCACCTCACATAAAACATAAATACATAAGACTATGCAAAGAGTTTGAAGATGTTTTTACATATGGTGATGAGATCTTAAATCCTTGCAACAAACATTGTTCAAAGTAGGAATCCTTTGAAGAAAAACCAGAAATATTTGAGTAGATTTTGTCACTACGGAAGAATTAAAAGGGGTATAGGCTATGTATAGTTTTCAGAAACCTAGATCAAACCTCCCTAAAGGGAAAATACCCTTTTCTTAAGATACATCATATAATGCAAGGGGTAGAAGGTTATAACAAGATGTGCTTACTTGATAGTGTTTCAGATTACAATCAGGTGACAATACTTCGAGTTGATCAGCATAGAGCCACTTTCAAAGCACCTTGGGGCATCTACATGTCTAAAAAAATGCCTTATGGGCTAAGGAGTGCGTAAACTGCTTTCCAAAGGGCCATGGCTCCTATTTTGAGTTAATTCACCATGATATACATTGATGACATCATTTTTGTTTTAAAACTAATGAAAAATACATTTTTCACCTAAGAAAGATCTTTAACAGAAACAAAGTTTAGAAGCAAGAATCAATGAGAAAGTACAAAGGAACGCATGACAAGTTTTAGAAGTTATGGAAATATCATTCCATCATCCATTCAGGAAGAGATAAGAATGCTTTCTATTTACAAGAGCTGGATGGGGAAGAGTTATTTGGGGATCGTGCCAATGACGGATGCTCAAGCACTATTATTGTCACAACCCCTAGTTTGAAACCTTCATTCATTATAATAACATCGCATGATGAAAAATCAGTAAAACAAAAACACCAAAAACAAAGAAGGAAGAAAAAAGAGGGCAGATTTAAAGAAGAGGTATAACCCCATACCTAAAAAAAATACTGTTGAAAGTGAGCAAGTCTAAATGCCACTACTTGTTAAAGAAAAGGAGTCTTGTTCAGTCATCTAGCCTAATCATGGCTGAACATGTTTTGAATTTCTATAGATATTTTAGTGAAAGAAGGCTTGTCAAATCATTTAAGCTTTACTTGTCAGTAGGAGTAGATTAGGAGGAAAAGATGCTAGTTCTCAATGCTCAAATATGAACCAGAGAGAAAGATAGGGGTGACTAACAAATCATGAAACACATCCCTTATAATTTATAGTTTTGTTTGCACAAAAATAATGTCTATATGAAGCTTTTCCCAATGCCACAACCCATGGTAAATTAGATTGCTTAATCTTGGTTCAAATCATGTTTTCAATTTCATGTCAATAGCTTAGAGAATGAAGTTTTTCAAACAAACTAATATTGACACATGAATAGTTTAGGTAGGGAATAAAAGAGTTCACTAGCATAATTTGAACTCTTGGGAGTGACAAGGGTGCAAGTAGATTGTTTTTTTTTGCTTTCAAAAGAAAAAGAATGTCAATGGTTTTCCAGTCCTTTTTCACCAAAAAGAAGAAAAATATGCCCAATCGATGAGGCACTGGTCTTATAAACTGAAAGATTTGACATCTAAAGTTCTGGACACCTCCTGAAAAGGAGCTGCCCTCCCCAATTGCAACCACTGTTAGTCATTAGTAATTTTTTCTATTTTTAGATGACTAAATACTTGTCATAGATTTCTAAAAATAAGATTAATAAATATTGTGAGTTTTAAAAATCTCAATGCCTTCATTATCCTTAAAAAAAAAATTTCACCATTTCACAACTCTATCATTCCCTGCTTAGCCTACCACTCCTAAAAGACCCCTCATGGGCTTATGCCACTCATATTTATCCTATTTTCCCACCAATACCCTCAATACTCTATTTTTCCTTTGCCTCACCCATCCACTTGTCATCTAGAATTACCACACAACCTACTCCTTCTTATGTTCACGAAATGCATGAAGCATTAATGGTCTCGGAACTACCTTCGTAGGCTCTTAGATAAATCAAGTACATTGGATTTTGGATCTGCAATACATCAATTTGTCAAAAACTCAATTTTACACTTGAAGACCCCAACCCAAGCCTTCAGTCAAAAAACCAATTCAAAAGAGCCTCTCACTAGGTCATTAGGGTTTCATAGGTTGTAGGTTTATCTTTGGTGTTATAAATCACATAAGGTTTTGGAAAGATAGGCAAGGGAGATGAAATGAAGATGATAGGCCTCCAAATAGAAGATTTCAAGAGACTGTTGTAGGTGACTTCTAGAGTTTGCTAAATTAAAGTGTTTCAGTTGTAGATGATAGCATTATTATGTTTGTCACTTGGCTCATTATTCACTTTCAAAAGAGCAAAAAAACCGTCAAGGAGAAAAATCTGACTTTCAGTGAAAACTTGGGTAAGGTTGCTTTGTGCAAGGGCTACCCCTACAACACGTGACGAACAAACCCTAATATTAACAAATAACCTAAAATCAAACCCTAAAAGCCTGTACTGATATCCATGCCTGAGGATGTCCTATGTCTTTCTGCCAGAGCTATTTCCTCATCATAAACTACCGAATACTTAGCCTCAGCCTCATCTACCTGCCTTCTTCTCCCAATATTACGACGTAATACTTCTTCTGTATTTTTCCGTTCTGCTGATTGTTCAGCAATCAAATGAGGAAAATCAGCAGCTAGTCTTTCTGCTATCTCGTCATTCACACTTGCACTGTCAAAATCATCATCAAAATAAGTAATATCAAACTCATTCAGACTGTCTGTCTCGTAATGGTAATCGCTGTCCTCTTCATCATCGTCATCATCGTTTGTCTCATTAAATTCTAAACGTTGCTGATTCACAGGACCATCTTCCTCAATAGCTTCTCTTGTTTGTTTATCATTAGCTTTGTCTATACCTAACAAATTCTCTAGATTCTCTGGTAAAATAGACAACGAATTTCTTGGTCTAGAGGATTGTTCTTCTAGAACAAGAGTAACTTGAATTTCTTGTATCTCATCATTATTGGCTATCTCAATAGCTTCCCCAATAGCCTGCTGATTCTCTGGAACAATTGGCAATCCACCCTCCATTCCAATATCTTCTCTCTCACTACGAATTTCTTCGTAGTGATTTTCAGTACAAGCAGCAGTTCTGCTACGAGTGCGCCGTTATGAGCCTATTTACACTTGGCCTTCCAAGTCGACACTCCTCAGCTTTGATCCTCTTTCCCCTTGACCTTCCATTTCCACGCTGCAAATGTTAAAATGTTACAGGACCAGGGATCAATTGAAATGAAGATGATGAATGAAAAAATGCAAGATGCCCTTAGTTGATACAATAGCGTCTTTTTACCCTAATACCTTCGAATCTTCACATCTCCTCACTTTTATACCCGTGTTACCATGATTATTATGGTAATTCCATCCAGAACCGACCTCACTATTATTGTGGTCATGTGGGGTCATGCGTTCAGAACCCATTTCCACAACTTAATTATAATTTAATCGAATTAAGTTATAATTTATTTTTAAATATTACTAATTCTTAATTTTTATAATTGAATTTAAGTGAATTATTAAATAACAATTATAATAATTATTATTAATTATAAAAAATTTATATATCAAGGTTTTTATATTGGAGATTTAATAGAACTCCTAATACTAGTTTTATCAACATCACATATCCAAAAAAATATAGGTCACAAAGTTGTAGGTACTATATTTTTTAATTAATCAATATAATTAAAAATAAAAAATGGGCATCACTATTTAGAGTGAATGGTAAAGTAGTGGTGAATATCCATGGTTAAGAATCTTGTGATATTCTTATAAAATATTTTGATTAGAAAATGTTTTTTTTGGGCGTGTGGCATTGATAAGCCATGGTATTTGGCAATGATATTGCAACAAAGTTTATTTATAACTTAATACTATCTATGGTTAAGTGGGGTGAAATAATTTTTTTTTGTAAACTTAGTAGATCCTTGCTATTTTCTATTCATTAACCAAAATTCAAGTGAGAAAAAATTATAGGTTTTAGCCTGAGCATGCCACTAGGAAACCACAGTTATTGGCTGTCTTAAAGAGTTATATACCATCCAAAACTTAAACATCTTAAGTCAGTCTCTTACTATCCTTAAGTAGTTAATATCTATCTTTCTTTGCATAAACATATAGGAAACATATATCCATAACCGTATCCTAGCTAATGCATCCCCAATTTGATAGGAAGTTAGCTATCGCGTTACCTAATATTCTTACATGGAGCGGGTTAATATAGCTTATGTTCACCATAATATCCTTAATCTCCTTAATGATTCTGGTTTTTCAGGAGGTATAGCTAATATGATCCATCTCGCACCTTTCTCCAGATTCTGGAGGATACTAGTGACCATAGCCGAGACTCTTTCCACCTCGAGACGATTATACTATTCTATGCTTGCAATTATGAGCCCATGTTTTTCCACATTTAATTCAGCTTCATTATTACTAGAATGTCCGAGATCCATGGTGTAAATTTACAAAATACCACCCTTATAGTCACGGAAAATCTCCCCTCCCCCTGCTTGACCTGGGTTACCCTTCAAAGCCCCATCGTAACATTGTTTTATAAAACCCTACTAAGAAGGTTTGAACTTATCCCTAACCTAAAAGGCCTTAGGTCTGTGTTTCCAAGAAGCTGGCACCAACAGCTCAGCTTTAAGATTAAACTGGTTGAGTATCCTTACCTCTCCACAGTGCGTTGTCCAATCCTCGTGTGTACATTTTTCAGCTAGCATAGTCTCCCATATATTTTAAACTATGGTTTGGCATATTTCAGTGGATTTCCACTTCTCATCATTGAATGGTCTCTTGTTCCTCTCCTTCCACACTTCCCAGAGCAGGAACCCATCCAACAATGACCAGGCTCTGTTTACAACAATATTTTCATATCCTCCTCTCCTCGAGTTTTCGATTGTATGTTGGTTTCTTTCTTTATTTATATCATATTTTTGGAACATAGTAATTATTTTATGCTACATAAGGTGATGTACGAGCATGAGGCTCAGAGACAAAAGACTTCATTAATTATTCCAAAAATTCAAAAAAAAAAAATTTACAAGCAAAGGTGTTGGTACCTTTAGTTGTCATTTTACAGTTTTACTAGATAGGGTTGAACTAGTATCTAGGAAGATTGAACTGTTTTATATTAGATTCAATATATTTAGCCTTCAGTTGATAGATTTAGGGAATATATTATGTAATTATGATTTTATCTAAGTTAGGAGAATTCGATCCTCAAGAGGAGGTTGATTGTTATGTAAAACACTTTAAAATGTAACCACTAAGAGGGAATAAATGGAATTGGGCTGTAGAAGAATTGATTCAAAAGATTCTGCCTCTGAGTTAATAAAATTTGTTGTATGCTTGACAAATTCCCAGAGGGTCTCAACTCTTTGAAATCTATTGGATTTATACTTTCTATGTAGAATTTAAGTTTGATTAGCTTATATGTGAAGGATTCTGAGGAATTTGAAGAAATTATGTCTTTTTTGTTTGAGATATGAAGCTAGAACATCAAACTAGTGGAAAATACATGGTCAAATCTCGTCGAAAATAAAAATTTGCAAATCAAGAAATTTTTGAAAAAACCAGCCACTATTTTCGCATTGCTTTTAACATGTGAGTGGTTTTGTTAAAAAAAAACGCAATCAAATGAGAAGGTGACACATCACTGTGGCAATACCATCAATTTCGAATTACCTTGGAGGCATAAAGTGCTGGGGCTATTGGAATGTGATAGTCATCCCATCATATGTGTTGGAGATCTCACGATGTTTGCGTCAGAAGTTACATGGAGTTTAACAAAAGGTATTGGACCGACGGGTTATTCAATAGAGTTTTATTAAAGTGTTTGAAGTCTGAATATCATTCTCAAAGATTTAAACATTGCTTAAATTGAATTATTATGTTTTCAAATGGATAAGGGGACTTTAGCTTCCGTTAGTCATTTTATTAAATAAATTAAGAATATTTAATAAATTTTAATGACTAAGAGTGGAAATAAGGATTAGGAACAAATTATTCCTAAATTAGAAAACATAGTAACAAAATTTGAACAACTCTCCTTAATGCCTGCACCCACACTGCCATCATTTGTGGTATTAGAGCAGTCTTCAAAGCATTTTCCAGACATTGAACAAGCTTCCAAAAGTCAGAAAAAGAAATCCAACATGGCTTTTAGACTTGGTAGAGTAGGTGGTGCTCGTAGAAGAGGAGGTAGATGAGTTGCAAATGTTGAAGTACTAGAAACTATGCAGAAAATTCAAGCCAGATTGGAAGCAATGGAAACAGGGCAATAGAAAGATCTTGAAGATGTCATTGAACCTGAAGCTAGAGAAGAAGAAGGAGGAAATGTTGAGCTTACTCTTGAGATGAAATTCTTTAAATCAGTTTTAGGATCTACATCCAAACCTAGACTTGAAGTATCAGCTTTTGCAGAAGGATTGATTGTAGAAGAGTTGATAGTCTGGATCATTGAAATGAATAAATGCTTTGATTATGAAGAAATGGGTGAAGAAAAAAATTAAGTTTGCTGTCACAAGGTTGAAAGGACATGCAGTACTTTGATGGGATGGAGTGAAAGAAGAAAGAAAGATAGTTGGTAAGCAACCAATCAAGAATTGGAACATAATTGTATCAAAGCTGAGAGGTAAGTTTTTGCCTAGTGATTATCAACTTTCATTATTTAGTCAAATGCAGAATCTTAGACATAGATTAATGACAGTAAAATAATACACAAAATAATTTTACAAAGTGAGCATAAGAGCATGACAAATTCAAGATACAACAGAGAATATTTCCAGGTACATAAATGGTCTGAGAATGCAGATTCAATATGAGATAAGTATACTTTCTCCTAAAAAAGTAGAAGAGGCTTACCAGATGGCCTTAAAAGCTGAAGAAAAACTCATAAGAAAGCAATCTTCCAAAGGAAGAGGTACTTTCCGAGGAAGAGGAAGTCAAGGTCGTAGAGGAAGATCTACAACACCAAGAGATGGAGCTAGTAGCAGCTCACCTCAGTATGCACCCACAGAAGGTGATACAAGTGGCAGAAGGAGTCCTTATAGAGGAAGAGGAGGCAGAAACAGAGGAAGAGAAGTCAGATGTTACATATGTAAGAAATTATGACATAGAGACTATGAATGTCCGGATAATGTGGGGACAAATCATAGAAATTAAATTGTTGCTCACACTGAAGAAGAAGCAACAAATTTGCCTATAATAGAGAATTAAATTGTGTCAGAGAAAGGGGAATCTTTGGTGGTTAACAAAGTTTTGTTAAAACAAATAAAGGAAGTTGCTGAACCAACACATAGAAAGACATTGTTCAGAAGAATGTGCATATTTCAAGGGAAATGTTGCCAATTGGTAATTGATAGTGGCAGTACAGAAAACTTGGTTTGTACAAAGATGATAGAGAAGTTGAAATTGAGGAGAAGGGAACATCCAACACCCTACAAGGTGTCATGGCTTCATAAGGGACATCAACTGATAATAAAAGAACAATGTGAAATAGAATTGCAAATGGGCAGTTACGAAGATAAAATCATGTGTGATGTGATGCATATGGATGTGTGTGACATATTGCTGGGTAGACCTACGTAGTATGATAGAGCATCAGTACATGATGGAAAGAGAAGCACTTACAAGTTTTTCAAAGTTGGTATGAATCAAATATTGTTACCTATGGAAGAAGAAGATGCATCAAGTCAAAAGTCTGATCTAAAGGCTTTACTGTTGAGTGGAGAAGAATACTTGCAACAGATTGAAGATGATGAGGTAAATTTTTCTTTAGTTTGCAAACTTAAGCTAGTATTTACTTCTACTAAAATTTCTAATTTGCCAATTGAAATTCAAGAAATGATGGAGAACTATTGTGATATTATTGTGGATGATTTGCCTGATGAATTACCACCTGTAGGAAGAATCATCCATCAGATAGATTTGATTCCAGGATCAAATTTGCCAAACAAAGCAATTTACACAATGACTCCTACAGAAAATGAAGAAATAGAGTCAAATCCGGTCGAAAATAAAAATTTTCAAATGGAGTGATTTTTGAAATAACCAGCCACTGTTGTCACACTGCTTTTAACATGTGAGTGGTTTTGTTAAAAACAAACTCAATCGAATGAGAAGGTGACACGTCACTGTGGCAATACCGTCAATTTTACATTACTTTGGAGGCATAAAGTGCCAGGGCTATTGGAATATGATATTCATTCGATCATATGTGTTGGAGATCTGAAGATGTTTGCGTCGAAAGTTACATGGATTTTAACAAAAGGTATCAGACCGACGGGTTATTCAATAGAGTTTTATTAAAGTGTTTGAAATCTGAATATCATTCTCAAAGATTTAAACATTGCTTAAATTGAATTATTATGTTTTCAAATGGATAAGGGGACTTTAGCTTCCCTTAGTCATTTTATTAAATAAATTGAGAATATTTAATAAATTTTGATGACTAAGAGTGGAAATAAGGATTAGGAACAAATTCCTCCTGAATTAGAAAACATAGTAACAAAATTTGAACAACTCTCCTTAATGCCTGAACCCACACTGCCATCATTTGTGGTATCAGAGTAGTCTTCAAAGAATTTTCCAAACACTGAGCAAGCTTCCAAAAGTCAGAAAAATAAACCCAACATGGATTTTAGACTTGGTAGAGCAGGTGCTGCTCGTAGAAGAGGAGGTAGATGAGTTTCAAATGTTGAAGTACTAGAAACTATGCAGAAAATTCAAGCCAGATTGGAAGCAATGGAAACAAGGAAATAGAAAGATCTTAAAGATGTCATTGAACCTGAAGCTAGAGAAGAAGAAGGAGGAAATGTTGAGCTTACTCTTGAGATGAGATTATTTAAATCAGTTTTAGGATCTCCATCCAAACCTAGACTTGAAGTGTCAGCTTTTGCAGGAGGATTGAATGTAGAAGAGTTGATAGACTGGATCATTGAAATGAATAAATGCTTTGATTATGAAGAAATGGGTGAAGAAAAAAAAAGTAAGTTTGCTGTCACAAGGTTGAGAGGACATGCAGTACTTTGGTGGGATAGAGTGAAAGAAGAAAGAAGGATATTTGGTAAGCAGTCAATCAAGAATTGGAACATAAATTTTAGCAAAGCTGAGAGGAGAGTTTTTGCCTAGTGATTATCAGCTTTCATTATTTA